>CM061356.1:21649628-21859628 GCA_030867105.1 Liasis olivaceus
TTCTTTGTGGTTTGGGTAATAGTATTTTTCCCATCGGGATTGTTTTCTATGGGGGTTATATATGCCGTTGTAGCCTTTTATCAGTCAAACAGTAAAAGAAGGGATGTTGTGACAATGACCTCCTGTCCTAGCCAACCAGGGTTCGCTAGCCTCCCCTCCCCTGAACTTAGGTGCTTCTTGAAAATGATGGAAAAAAGGAGGCTCGGGCAAACTGCGGACACATTCCTCATCTCTAATGTAAACCTACTTTTCTCTTGGTCCCAGTCTTGTTCTTCACCCACGGGACAGTGCCTTGCTCTGGGTCTCCCACCTGCTCGCCAGCCTGTGAGCAGGGGAGCAGAAGAGCTACCCTGCAAATGATTGCTTGGCTGCTTCTGACTGCACTGAACCCCTGTGCTGGGTTTTCAGGCTAAGCCGCTTCCACGCTCTTCCACGCAGGCTGTCCTCGTAGCTCTGCAAGGAATCTTTCCTCCAAGCAGCAGCTGTGATTTAGGAGTATACTGGTGCCCTCTTGCCGCAAGCCAAGTAGCAGGCGTTTCATAGAATCCTAGAAAATAAAGGCTAGAAGAAGCTTTGGAGGTCATCATCTAACCCCCTGTAGCATCCCCAGCAGATGGCCATTCAGCTTCTATTTAAACATCTCTCCCAAAGGAGGTGGCTTGTTCCACTGCTGAACAGCTCTTACCATGGCAAAAATTTTCCCAGTGTCCAACCAAAATCTGCTTCCTTGTAATTTGAACTCCTTGTTTCTTGTCCTGTCTTCTGGAACAAATTTGAACAATTCTGTGCTATCTTCTGATGACAGCCTTACAGATACTTGAAGACAGCCATCATATCTCCCCACAGTCCTCCAGATTAAATATGTTCAGTGCCTCCAACCATTCATACATTTTCCTTCCTTCCTTCTTGGTTACTCTTTTCTGGAAATGTTTCAGTTTGTCAATGTCCTTCCTAAAATGCAGTGCCCCAAGCTGGATACACCACACCATGTATACTTGGCGTAACACAGAAGAGAGGGAAACAGTGCCTTCTCTTGAACGTGACACTACCTTCTGTTGATGCAGCCTAGGATTGCATTGGCTTCTTTTGCAGCTGAATCATGCTGTTGGCTTGTTCATATTGTGATCCACCAAGACACCCAGATCTTTTCAAATACCTCATTGAAGTCCTTTATAAAAAGTTGCACAGCACAGGGTCTAGAATGGAGCTTTGCAGTACATCACTAGGCACTTCCCTCTAGCTTGATGGGAAGCCATTGTAGTTCTCTTGTTGGATATGATTGCTCAGCTAGTTTGGCTTACATTTTGCTATGTTCTGTACTAGGATCTTGTAGGAGGATTCATGTAATGCTTTGTTGAAGTCAGGGTATACTATTTCCACTTCATTTTTGTGGTAAGTTAAACTAGTGACTCTGTCAAAAGAGGAGATCAGGTTGGCATTGTTTAGAGAATGTAACTAATGTAAACAAGTTGAAGTCTACAGGAACTAGTGGAGGTGATCACAGTAATCTTTGGAGAACTGTTGGAGGTCTCAGGAGAGTAGAAGAGAGGAGGAGGAAGAGGACCTAGGAAATTACAGACCAGTCAGCTTAATATCTATACTGGGCACATTTTTGTAAGAGATGATCAAGCAACACTTGGGTGGACATGCACAATTACTAGGAGCCACCATGGGTTTGTCTCATGATATTCCGGTTAATGAAATGACTAAAAATGGGCCAAATGATGCAGTTGTTAGATGGACTTACAGTTGACTGAATGACCACACTCTGAAGGTACTCATAAGTGGCTCCACATGAGATTAGAGAGCACTATTCAGTGGAGCCCCTGTGCTCTTCACAGTTTTTACTGAGGGGACACTTCCCACGTCTGCAGATGATTCCAAGATAAGGTATTAGATTAGATGAAAGAGAGGAGATTCAAAAAATCTGGACAGGCTTGAGCAGGGGACTGAAATAAACAGGATGGAATTTAACAGACAAATGCAAATTCTGCATCTGGGTAGGAAAAATGTAAGGCAGAAGTATCGGATGGGGGAGGCCTGGCTTGGCAGGATACCTGTGAAAGAGATCTGGCCACAAGTCAGACAATAGCCAGCAGCGTGGTGTGGCTTCAGAAAAGGCAAATTCTGTCTTGGGTACATTAACTGTATAAGTAAACAAATTCTGTCTTGGGGTGTGGAGTCCAGGTGATGGAAATGTGAGCTCTCCTTTGCTAGAGGCTTCAAGTAGAGGCTGGGTGGTCATTTGTCACGGTTGCTGCTGCGGATTCTGCACTGAGTAGGGCATTGGACTGGGTGGCTTCTGAGGTCCCTTCCCACTCCGTGCTTCTGTTCCCAACAATCCCATGCTGGCTCCTGCTAAGCAGCACTTTCTTTCTTTTCTAAATGCTCACAAACCAACCGCTCAATGATCTTTCCGGAGCGCTGCCTGCTGACTGATCTGCTGTTACCTGGGCACTGTCCCCCTCCCTCCCTTTGAGGATCGCCTTCTCCAGCCCTCTGGCCCAGAGCTCTGAGGTGACCCCAGCCAGCTCCTTCTGGACTCTTCGGGGTAGCCAGGTGCTCCCTGGCCGTCTCGTTACTTCCCTTGCGTTGTTCTACTTAGGCCTGTTTGAACACAGCAGAGCAGGAGTTGAAAAGCTCTGCCTTGTCTTTTACTACTGCCCCAACCCCCTTTGGTGGCTTTTAGCTTCCCTAGCAAGCTTAGGTTCCTTTTGCATTTCATCTTCCTGACTTTCTTCCTGTAGATATTGGCTCCTTTGGACCTGGAAGAAGGCAGTAGGCCTGGCTGCAGCACTTGAGCATTGAAGGGCTGGTGGGTTGCCCTTGTGCCCTCAATGAGGGTCTCCTTTATCTAATGTCAGGTCGGCCCTACATTGGGAACAGTATTTGTAGCTCCTAGAAGGATGACAGGCTGCAAAAAGTCCATGTAAATGCTTCACTGTGTGCACACCGGTCAAAGGAACTGGCTGCTGCTGTTTCTTGGACAGCGTGTTGGGTTCCTTGGACTCAGAAGGGCTGATTAGATGCAGGACTTGTGGGAGGACAGCCAGGAAGGGAGTCACGTTGCTTTCTTTGACCATCCAGCTTTGAGGGAAAGATCTCCCTACAGCTCCTGGAAGTGCTGGATTTGCCTAATCTGACACATCCATTTCTGTATCCGTTTTTGAAATGCCTGTAAAGCTGGGGCTGTTGGGGCCTCCATTGGAGCATTCCATAAACTGTGTCTGGCACTGGGTAGGCCTCTTGCCGGTCTGGCGTCCTGTGAGTCTCACAAGGAGGGGGACCTGCAACAGGACCTCTTTTGGTGACCAGGCTGGTGAAGCAGATTTGAGTTTGTCAAGGCTTGATTGGCAAGCAACCAAAGCTTATGACCAGACTATACAACATGGCCTTAGACTGTTTCTTCCACAGACTAGGTGGGTGGCCATGTCCTGAAAGAGTGCGAGAGGCAATCGTTAACCAAGTTCTGCCTGGAGGCAGACTCCCCCCCTTTCTTTGGGCATCTCAGACCCTTTTTCCTGCCTCTGGGCACTCAAAGTGAGTGGTGATCAAGGTGAAGACCATCAGAAGTCTCTTGGTTTAGGCAAAGTGGCTTGAGAAGGGAACGAGCTGCATCAATGACTTCTGTGGTGGCTGGACGGGAGCGTGTAAGGCAAAGATGGTGGCTCTGTCCTAAATCCTAGAGTCAGAAGGGACTACATAAACCGTCGAATCCACCTTGGTGGTCAGTGCAGGAAACCACATTAAGGCATCCAGACAGATGGCTGTCTAGCTCCTACTTGAACACATCCAATGAACTGGAATCCACTATTTCTCCAGGTCATTGGTTCTTCCTGTAGGGAGCCCCCCCCCCCGATATTTAATGAGAATCTGCCTTCCTGTAACCTAAATAAATTACTCTGTGCCCTGTGCTCTGGAACAAGAGAGAGCGGGCAGTCTGGACCTGCAGTACCTTTCAGGCCCCAGAAGAATCGATCATGCGCTCTTTGTTCGCTTTTTCCAACAGCCAGCTCCTTTAGTCTCCCTTGATAGGGCTTACTTTCCAGCAGCCTTCTCACAGCCTGTTCCAGCTTCTTAGAATCTTTCTTAACGTCTGGGGCCCTGAGCTGGAAGTAGCCCTGAAGGTGTCTTTCGACCAGTTCAACTAACGTGAAACAATTGCTTCCCATGATTTAGAAACTATACTTCTGTGGATGCCGCCTAAAATTGCACATTTTGGGGACTTGTTGCAGCCACAACCCAACTCATTTAATTTGCAGTCATGTATTATTAGCCAGTATCCTGCGTGGCCTGGATGAAAATTTATTCTATTATTTTCAGCCTATCAAGATCACTTTATTTGTCTTCTAAGTTGTTAGTCAGAAGATTAACAACATTTCTTGTCCTCCAGTCATCTGGTATTTCACCAGTTTGTCGGGATTTCTCAGACAATACGTAAGAGTTTCAGCCAGAGCCTCAGGGAGGTATCCCCGATCGTGCTTCTGCCAGCCTCGAGCTTCGCTCCTGTCCCTTCATCCTTCTCTGCACACTTTTTGGGGAGAGCACATTTTGTTGGAGAGGCTGAACGGAAAAAGGCGTTGCGGAGCCATCCTTCCTCTTCCCTGGTAGCTAGAATTTTGCCATGTTCACTGAGCAGCTGTGTAGGGATACTGATCCTTTGATTTTTCTTTTGAACATACCAGAAAGGCCTATTTGCAGCCCTTCGCATCTTCAGCTAATTTCTGCTCACGTTCCTCTTTGTGCCCGTTCTTGCTTTCAGGTTGTTAGCAAAGCCTTCATGTACCTTCCTTAGGCCCCTGTACGAAAGGTGCTTTGCGTGTCTCCTCTTTTAGCAACTCACACTGTTTCCCAAAGGCTACTCCTAATTGTTGTTACTGTGGTTGTTACTGTTATTATCATTGTGGCATTTTGTGTGAACCAAGCCCATATTGGTTAGTTTATGGCTCAGTGTATAGAAAGAGCTCAGATAACTCAACAGTCAAGTTAAGCGTGTTGGAGGATCACAGCAACAGAGTGCCAGGCACCTCCCCCCCATTTTTAGCTGATCGTAATTCTATGTTCCTGGCCTCACCCTCAAGTTCTGGAAAGCATTTTATTTATTTTGCACTTAAGATATTCTAAGCCTTGCATTGAGGATTGTAATTCAAGCTCTGTGCCAAGAAAAGCCAGATTCTGTGTCATGAAATAAATTATCCAAATGGTGCTAATTTGCATACTTTCTCTCTTGCATAGTTTCCTCCAATCTTGCTAATTGGGAAAGAGGCAGCGCCTTGCCAGCCAGCGCAAATCAGCCTCTCTCTGGTTTCGGAGGTCCCAGTCACATGGAGCAGAGACTTGAGAGTTGCTCTCCAGCAGGGCAGGGCGAAGGGGGGGCTCCTGCCGGGCAGGGTGGTCGGCTCTTGGCAGTGTCAGTTGGCCGTGTGGAATCTGGCCTTAAGAATGATCTCTGGCTCTTTATCTGCTCCAAACTGGTCTACTTTATCTGGCCCTTTCCTCAAAGCTGCTGGATTTCCCTCTGAGCCTCTTTTCCCACCGCAGCCTCATGTATCTGTCCAGGAGGGAAAGTCAGAGGGATCTGGAGAGTAATCCTGAGTCTCGCTACCACCACGTTTCCTGCCCCCCCCCACTCCTTGCTGCCCCCCAGTGATGACTTTTGCCTCCTGGTCTTTGGAAGTCTGCTGCTTTTTCTCTGACCCCTGGGATGTGGTTTGTGTGATTGCACACCCAGGCAATGCACAGGACAACCTTGGGTTGAGAAACCCTTTTTATTACAAAAGACTACTTACAAAATAAACTGTGCTGCTTACATTAGCCGGTATTGTGAATGGTCCTTTACAGAGATTTTGTATTCCATTTCCTAAACGGCTCTTATATTTTAATCGCTCTTAAAGTTTCTTCCATGTGTCTTATTTACTGTACCTGTTGCTTTCAGCTGCGTGCCTGGTTGCTTCCCTCGTTAAGTTTCCTGGTTCATTTCTAACAAGGAGCTTTCTTTACTCCCCATCCTCCCCCCATCTCACCTTGTCTGGGAAAGTCCTGGTTTCTTGGCAGTTTTCCTTTCTTGCACTTTACTTAGCTAGTTTGCTTGCAGGGAAAAGTAAAGGAGGAAGCCAGATGGGCATTTTGGAACTATTTGCTGCTATTCTGAATATGTTTGTGCCCCTTTCAACTGCTGTTCTTTTTCTCTGGATTCCCAGCCACAAATTCTTGAATGTGCTGGACCAACAAGACATTTTCTCTTGACCTTAATCTAAAATCTCTTCCCCCAGAAGCCCTTTGAATAGACACCTGACTCTGCTGTCCTCTTCTTCCAGTTGATGCTTTTAATTTGCACCCTGTCCCTCAGTTAACCCCCGCATGTGGGGAAGATAAGGCCCCCACAGCCCATGCACCTTCTTGACAAGAACAAAGGAAGCAAATGCTAAGAATGCCATACGCAGTTGTAGCACTGCTTCCTAGGACTATAGTGTGAAGCGTATGACTAGGAAAATTGTGCCCGCCCCCATGGATCAACCTCACACATAGTAAATGGAAAAGAGAAGATGCAAAAATCCTTTTTCAACTTTCAGTGATCACAGGTAAAACATTCAGTGACAAAGGAAATAAAAATACAGTGCTGTGAAATTACTTATAATCTCTCAAGAGAATCTTCAACAAGAAAAGTTGAAAAACTGAACAGACCACAAGATGAAATTGATTTGTTTCCTATGGTACAAAATTACTGAGCTTGCATGGAGAAAATACACATCAGAGGAAATACACATCAGAGGAAATACATAGCAGAGTTCATAAGGCTGACTTAAATACACACCTAGATTCTTGTAGCATTGCAACTTTTAATCAGAGGCTCAAGAGCAATATTATTTTAGCTCCTTTTTACCCATTCATTCTGGCTCAAGGTGCCCAGCCCCTTGGTATTCCTAACTCTCATGTCTCTAGGCTGGGGTGGTATGATTTTCTGCCATTTTGAGTGAGGAAACATGAAAACTATAATGTATAATTTTAAAAACCGGCCTGGCTCCACCCGTGGCAACCTTCGGGCTTCTCCCAGCTTTCAGGTGTCCTTTGGCACCAAAGGTTGGGCACCCTTGCGCTCCATGGACCCGTCTGGACCTTTGGGCCTGAACACCATTGAAATGGTTGCAGCACAGCATAGGAGGATTTTCTCTCCCAAGCTCCTTTAAAACAGAAACTAATGCCCCATTTTGTTGAAGCCCAAGTTTTTTATTACAGTACTGGAAGCAGAAAACGCAGCCCTGAAAAGGGGCTGTGTAGGACAAGATTAGTCCCGGCACCCTGTTTTCTGCCTCACGTTTTCTCCACGGAACTGGAGAGGCTGCTCTTGAACCTGTGACTGGGGACAACTTGGGGGAGAGTTTGTGGGACTTCCTTAAAATGTTGTTAACTCTGTTCTACAACTTACACTTTGCTGGATGAGCATTTCATGATTTACTTACCTGAAAGGGTGAGCAGAGTTTCTAAAAACCCCTGATGCTCATCCAGTGCTTGGGTGTGCAGAGTGATCCGTGCTTTGAATCTGGGGCCCCCTCTGGTAGTTGCATCTGTGAAATGGGCTTTAACTTAGGGCTCAGCAGCATTGGCTGATTTCCCTCCCTTTGCCTACAGATGTTGCAGCTGTCTTCTGCGAAGGGCAGGGTACCCTTCCTGGCCCTCTGGCACCTCTTCCACCGCCCAGCTGCATTCCTGAGCACCCAACGGGTGGAATACAAGCCGATCCAGAAGGTGATGGTAGCCAACCGAGGTGAGTTGGTGGAGAGGGCAGTGTTTTAAAAGTGGAATTGCTGGGGTCTGCTTCTGCCCCCCGTGCCTGGCTGAACTGGCTTTGTCAGAGCCATCTCATCGGCCTAGAACTTTGGAACCTACAGTAAACAAAGACTCTCAAACAATCTGACTGGCTGATTTGGGTTTCTTTGAACTTGATCCAAAACGCTTTTTAAAAAGCAGTAACCCACTTACCCTGAAGTTGTCCCCTCGCCCTTTCCTATGCTCTTAACGCTTGTGAATTCCAGGGGAGATTGCAATCCGTGTCTTTCGAGCATGCACGGAGCTGGGGATCCGGACAGTGGCAGTGTACTCCGAGCAGGACATCGGGCAGATGCATCGACAGAAGGCAGATGAGGCTTACCTCATTGGTCGCGGCCTTCCCCCCGTTCAGGCGTATCTGCACATTCCAGACATCATCAAAGTCGCTAAGGTGAGAAGCGAAAAGGCCCAGCGCGCTCCACCTGTGTCCTGGATGACTGAAGACAAGGGCAGTATTCCCATCACATGCTAAGCCCAAATCATGAAAGAGTGAGGCTGCTCTTGGGGCAGTATGCTGAAATCATACATTGGTGTCATCAGTGTGCTGGCGATATTCAGTTGTATATCTTGATCCCAGACTGGCTGAGCGATGCTGTCAGAGTCTCGTCCCAGTGCCCGGAGCCTGGATCAGTCCTAGCAAGACTGAGTGGCCACTCGGGGTTCTCGGATCACCTTTCTCAGACTTCCCAGGTTTGGTCCTGAATGGGGTGGGAACTTCCCCGTTTGGGGCTACTGTGGCCAGGAAGGCCTTTGCATAAATCCATTTTGTGTGTCAGCTGTGCCTGATACTGGAGTGGGAAGCTCTCGCACCTGGGTCACCTCGCATGCAGACTATTGCATTGTACATGGGGCTGCCCTTGAGGGCTGCATGGAAGCTGCAGTTGGTCCAGAATTCAGCAGTGTGATCAGTTATGGGCAGGTCTCGTTATGCCACGTAACACTTCTGCTGCCTGAACGGCACTGGTTCCCACAAGGCGCAATTTTGGATGCTGCTTATCACCTGCAAAAGCCTAGTCATCTGAGGAACCATCAGATTCCCAAGGTTTCTGCCCACCCTAAATAGTCAGGCATTGCTGCCTGCCAGAAGACAAATAGAACAGTTGTGCTGGTTGATAACTGCAGTTGTGAGCTGACCAGGTCCGCCGTCCATGCAGTTCCAGCCTCTGGCCCGGTGCAGGAAGCCAAAGCAGACCGTCCCTAACCGACGGCCCTCTGGTGCTTGCACCAGTACATCCAGCAAAGGGCAGCCCAGTGCTTCTTTCGTCCAGCCACGCAAGGTTTGAGCAAGTAACCTTGGTGTCCTAGGATGTAGCGCCTGTAATTGGATTAAAACTAATCCAGGATGAGATCTAGTGGCGGGGAGGGGCTCATTCCACGTCCCTTCGCTTAGGAGGTGCCTTTTTCTGAATTCACGGAGCTGGGCCTTCTGTTGAAACTCATTCCTCCAGATATCTGAATGCCGCCCCTCCCCCCCTTCAGATCTTTAGGCATCCGTGAAACCATCAGGCCTTGAGGACTGGAATCATGTAACCGGTTCTCTCTAGCAAGAGCGAATGTCCTTCGCTCGTGTGGATTTGATTCCCAGTGCTATATATTTCTGTTCCTTGTTATTTCTGATTCGAGGTTGCTGCTATTTTACCGTCTCCTTTAGCCCAACTTACAAAGGCTGGGACGTGCACTACTCAAAGTTGGCTTTGACTGGGACAGCTTAGAAGCATGGTAAAATTTATCGGTCAACCTTACTTGGAACTTGGAGCCATTACGCTGGCACTAACAGAATTTCAGAAGACATTTGGGGATAATTGTGCTCTTGTCCTAATGCACACACTTAACTCTTTTTGGATTCATTGCAAAACTTCGAGACGTGCAATATCGAAACGTACAAAGGCACAACATTAGAAGCGGCACATGATGCTCACCTCCCTCCAGCCGTGGCCGAGACTGCTGCCTTTATTTGTTTCTGCAAATGGCCTCCCAAGTTTATCAGAGAATTTGGGGGGGGGGGGGCTAGCAAGACATGCAAGCAAAAATATACTTATAAAACAATAGAAAGAAAAATAATAGAAGCCAGATAAAAAATAATCAACTCCTCAATCAGCAGAGGACAAAACCACCAACACCACTAACACTCTGAACTGTTGTTGACCTACAATCAAATATGAGGGTTGGAAGGGGTCTTGGAGATCACCTGGTGCAGCCTCCTTCCCGACCTTGGAAGCTTCTTCTTGGAAGAGAAGCTGTGAATGTGCCAACGCATCTTCTCTCCTTGTTTTGCGTCTTCCTGTTCTTTGGAGCAGCTAACGTGAGAGGCCGAATTCTTCTGTGTCTACCAGTACTGCTGCCAGAGGATTATAGCCAGTTATTTACAAAAGATTTCTTGTAAAAAGGAATTTATGTGGACATAAAAGATTTATACAGTATGAGAAGCAGCCTTCTTGTCGCTGCAGGTTTCTGCTAACACGAAGGCATTTTAGTCAAGTGAAACAAGATGGCAGACTGGCAGGCAGCGTGCCCGTCTGGGATTAAAGTCTGAGCTACAGCCGGGCTGAATCAGCAGTTGGCCCAGTATGTCCGAACGTGAGCGCACACGACTGCAGCTTCCATGCCCCTGATGCCGCACTGCTTGGGTCGGATTCTTGTGGGACACAATGGGGATTCTTTGCATGTATGTTCTGGATGCAAAGGCTCTTGCTCTTTCCTAAAAAGATCAGCTGCTCTCCAGATTATTTTTGCTCTTTCTGAGTTACTATAAAACCCTGGAGCAACCACCGGGATAGACGTTTCTAAGCAAGCGGGCCCTGATTTCCCAGCCCTTTGCCCCTCCCAGGAATGGCTCGTTTTGGATTGGCTTCCAGCTCAGTATCACAGGGGTGCAGAGAGACCGGTTTGTTTTCACAGCCACTGCACAGGCAGGAAGGTTAGGAAATCTGGGCGAAGCCAAGATGCAGAGAGTTGGGTGGGACCCCTTCCCTGCTGCTCCTGCACCCAGCAGAGCCTTCCTGTGTCTGAAGTGACCGCCTCTAGAAGCCTGATTTGTAGATTTGTTTTTCCTCAGCTGATGGCAAGTGGAAGGGTTTGGGCTACATTTGGGACAGACAGATTTCCTCCTGAAATTCTCACTCCCTCTGCCCACCCTCCAAATCTTGTCTGCAGCATTGGGGTACCTTCCAGGACAGATTGAGGGTGTCTGCGGAGGGACAGATAAACATCTGTTGCGCAAGCAGATACAGTTCATGTGGATGATATTGGATTGAAGACTTTGAAAGTAATCTATTTTAGATACATGTCTGTCCACAAAGCCTTCAGCATAAAATTAAGTTTTTAGTTCAACAGATGTTTAAACCAGTACCTATACATGGTGTTTTTGTGTGTGTTTTTCATCTTTTAGACATGTTTGCAGGAAAGTAACAGCATATAAGCTTTCTATATAAACAGATTGTCCAGTTTAGAAACCTCAGGGCTGCTTTGCTTGAGTGAGCAAAGATTTCCAGCGGTTCCTGCTTTTTCCAGGAGAATGAGGTGGACGCGATCCACCCAGGCTATGGCTTCCTCTCCGAGCGAGCTGACTTTGCCCGGTCCTGCCTGGAAGCTGGTGTGCGCTTCATCGGACCCTCTCCTGAAGTGGTGCGCAAGATGGGCGACAAGGTGGAGGCCCGTGCTATTGCTATTTCTGCTGGTAAGGCTTGCCTCACAGTGAGAGAGACGCCAAGGCCAAATGCTACACAGTGACAGAACTGCGGTTTGTTAACCCATTTTGGCTTAAGGAGGTGGCTTATTTTACTCAATCTGCTAAGACAGTGAAATGATCGTTCTATGGCTTCAGTCCTGTGAAACCTGGTTCTCCCGTTCAGAAGTCTAGGAGCCATTTCCAAAATAATCAAGAGTGCAGCCTACCCTGCCCAGTCAAGAGAGGCAAGCCTCTTTCCCTTTATACTGAAGAGCTGCAGAAAACAAAACGGGGTCTTCCTGCCATCCTCACGTTGTAACCGTAAGCTTCTTTCTGACTCAGAGTTCTGAGAGACCAGCTTTATTTCTCATCCAGATGGCTACAAGAGAGCTCCAACAAGTACCATAATATGGCCTGATATTGTATTTTTAGCGGATGAATCACACTGCAGGCAGGCATTGTGATACCTTGGTTTTGATACCTTGATCCTCTGAGGTGCATTCTGGTGAGGTTAGGTCTACCCGCACCCCAGTTTGTGTATCTATACGCACCCCGTTAACTTTGTTCCAGTTTCCCTGTAGCTCAACATACACTCAAGATTTGAAACAATGTTAGCTAATTCTCTCTGTTCCATGCAATTTTCAGTCTGAAATCATAGAAAATAATGGTCGAAAGGGACCAAGAGATCATCTAGTCCAACCCCAGCCCTGTGCAGGAACCCACGATTGCAGCACCCCCTCAAAGATGCCCCTCCAACCTCTGTTTAAATGCCTCCAGCCAAGGAAAGTCCATCAACTGCTGAGGCATCTGATGCATTTCCCTGTGTATTTTAAGCTCCTTGTGCCCTGGCCTGTCTTCTGGAACCACTCGGAACTGCTCTGCCCTGTCTTCTGCATGACACCTCATAGATCCCTGAAGGCAGCTATCATTTCTCCTCACCATCTCCACTTTTTCTTGGTTTCTCTCCTCTGGACGTGCTCCAGTTTGGCAGCGTCCTCCTAAACTGCAGGGCTCAGACTGGGTGCAGAGTAGCCTGAGAAGTGCCGAACAGAGAGGAGGGAGGGTTTTGCTACCCACCCATTGTTGCCTCATCAGCAAAGGGCACTTTCTAACCCCTTGTCCAAGTCATTTATAAATATGTTGAGTTGCACAGGGCCTAGGAAGGATCCCTGCGTGATGCCCCTCAACACTTCCCCCATTTTGACATGGAGAGGTTGAAGGACAACCCTTGTCTTGCCATCTTCTCTGCTAGAATGTTACGAGAAGCTTCGCAAATGCTTTGGGAGAGTCAGGGCACTGATGCACTTCTATTCCCATGGTCAACTCAACTAGTTGCTCTATTGAAAAGGTGCTCAGGTTGTTTGGACATGGTTTATTCTTGAGGCACCCGAAATAAGAAACCCCAAATAAAATCCACAGCCAGTCAGTGGGGACCAAACCTATGCTGAAATAGAACAGTTTGATCCTGTTTCCAGAAGAACAGCAAGGAAGGAGTGCATGTACTTCCGGGGGGAGAGTATTCCCTGAAGTGGGGGCTACGGCAGAGAAGGGCAGGCCTGCTCTCAAGGACTGGAGCATAACATAGCCTTTTTTAAATGTCTGCAAACTGCCTGCTCTGTAATCTGTTCCAGCGTTTTGCCCAGCATCAGCCTCGAGCTGGCCATCTTGCAGACAACTATGTGAGAGGCTTGCAGCCAAGGTCGCCCTCCTTACTGGCTCTCAGGTGTAACTGGTCTCAGACATGAACATCACTCCCCTTAGAAGACTGAAGCAAAGTAGGAGCTGAGGTCCTCCACCCACTCAGGTTACCTACCATCTTCTGTTAGCAGCGGCCACCACCCCCTTCTTGTCCAACCTTTCCTGTAGTCACTTGAACCTTTCCGACTTACTTTCTGTGGATATTAGCTACCTGTTGGTGACTCACCTTGGTGACTGCACCCTGCAGGACAACATTTCCCCTTAATCCCTATTTAACCACAGTAAACCAACAGCTGAAGAATGCTTTGAAGTTTCTATTGATCTGTGTTCACAAGGCGTTCTCTTTGAGGAGAAGATCAGAGCTGGCAAACATTTATTTTATCAAGTTGGTTACAGCATCATTCTATCAGTTTCCTGCATCCCTTCTTAGCAACAAACAAGGTGGATTTAGGAAATGAACAAACTTGCCCTTGGTCATACATAGTTACTTCTAGTGTCCTTCCTTCACCAGGAACTGTGCAAAAGTAGCTTGCTGCTGTTTCTTGCACAGCCTGTGCTTCTGATCACTTATTTCCCTCCCTGCCAATACAGTGCTGTTTTTTCCACCTGCCCACCCAGTCTGAGCAAGCAGAAAATGCCTGCTGGAGCCAGCTCCGTAAGTGTGACAGAAGTGGCATTCTCTGTGGGAGTTCCCCTATTTTGGAACAGCTCATCCACAAAAGCAAAGCGGGCCCCATTCTCTGGCCTTCTGAAGGCTTTGAGGTGCCAGGTTGCTGCCCAGATAAGTTAATGTTTATAACTTAGATGTATATCTCTCCCCAAAGCCACCATGGAGTTCCCCCTCTGCTCCTGGCAGCCCTGCGGATGGCTGACTCTGGAGACCTTTGGGACAGGCATTCCTTGGTCGTCCCCTTCCCAATACACAAGAGTTTCCTGATGCACAAGAGTCCCCACAAGCGATCATGTCTCCCAGTTTGGCATCCAGACACAATCCCTGGGGACGCTGCTCAGGCAAATGCCACCAGAAGCTGAGATTTACTGGGGTTTCTCTTTGCTCTTCAGGAGTGCCTGTGGTACCCGGGACAGATGCCCCCATCTCCTCTCTGAGCCAGGCGCAGGAGTTTTCCCAGATGTACGGCTTCCCCATCATCTTCAAGGCTGCCTATGGTGGAGGAGGACGGGGCATGAGGGTCGTGCGCAGCTATGAGGTATGGAGTGTGGCTGTGATGGAATGGAATTATGAAGGCCAGGCTCAGGGAGATAAGCGTGTTCTTAGTTCACCGGAAGAGCATGGGAAGTTCAAGAGGATGAGGCTGGCACCTCCCTGAGGAATTCACGGTGTTGTGGCTGGCTGGCTTGGGAGCTAGGTTTCAGTCTGGGGAGATTGATGTCAGGTTTAGCCCAAAGAACTCCAAGAGACGATGCAAATTCAGTTCTACTGTGTTTATTAGCTACAACCTCTAGACAGAAAATCTCCCCAGACTGAAACCTAGCTCCCAAGCCAGCCAGCCACAACACCGTGAATTCCTCAGGGAGGTGCCAGCCTCATCCTCTTGAACTTCCCACGCTCTTCCGGTGAACTAAGAACACGCTTATCTTCCTGAGCCTGGCTTTCATAATTCCATTCCATCACAGTGGCTCCTTGTTCCATCCTCTTGGGGTTGACTTTCCATCAGAGCTTTGCTTGAGTGGGCTTGCTGGGGCCTTGAACTCAGTGGGAAGAAGTGAGGTCCAGGCAGACGGTGACCCACCTAAATTGCGGGTGGGGGCATGGGAGGAGCAGAGGCAGAAGCACTGGGGGATTCATAGCTGGGGAAAAGCTTTCTGGGGGAAAGGGTCTGGGTTGGTGAAATGGGGAGTCACAGTTGCACATTAACAGCCAACATGGATCCCATTTTCTCTTGGCAGGAGCTGGAAGAGAATTATACCCGGGCATTTTCTGAGGCCCTTTCTGCTTTTGGGAATGGCGCTCTCTTTGTGGAGAAGTTTGTGGAAAAACCGAGACACATCGAAGTCCAGATTTTGGGTATGGAATGAAATTGTTGTGTGTCCCTTCTTTGTGTGGAGTGTAGCAGTGAGAGACGATTTCTGTATTTGAGAAAGATAGAACAAAAATAAATATTTTATTCTGGATTGTATGAAAAGAACCCAGACAAACTTAAAGATTAATTTTGCTGAAACAATTTAATTAAAAGAAACGTAACATTTTTATTATGGTCACTGACTAGAAAAGTAAATAATTTAATTATGTTGAAAAAGTCTTTTGACTAAAGAAATGTAATGGCCAGTTAACTTAAGAGTTTATTAACTTGAGTGATTCATATGACTAAAGTAACAGCTTTTAAGAAAAGAAAAGGATACATTCAGCCACCTGAGTTTGAGCAATAACAGGTCTGTGATGCTCTTAGATGTCTGGGCCTGCATGCGCACTATCCCGACTGGCTCAGCGCGTGTCTACCCTATGCCGACAGTTGCGGGTAACCCGTTGAACCCCATTTGTGATGGGGATCAGGGATTGCAATTATTACCCATGAACGAGGAATTCCCAGTAAGCGCGGGTCATAAGCTTGCATTGATTAAGTCCCTGCCCTTCGCACACACCGCCCATCGCTGCTACCGATTGGATGGTTTAGTGAGGTCCTCAGATTGGCCCCGCTGGGGTCGGCCTTGTCCCTGGCAGAGTGCCAAGAAGACGGTTGAATGTTTGGCACTGGCGTGACAAATCGAAAAGGGGAATTCTTCCTTCGGTAGAAACAGGTTATCCTGTGCCAGTTAGGGGGAGTCATGCTTCTAAGAAAGCCTTTTCCAATTCACACAGGCTGCCTAGTTAGCTTATGCGGCTTTTCCCGCACGAGACAGGGAGCCTCAGCATTGTCCCAGCTTCACCTTTTGCCTGGTTTCTCCTCGGCAGGTGACAAGCATGGAAATGTGGTGCACCTGTATGAGAGGGACTGCTCCATCCAGCGACGGCACCAGAAAGTGGTAGAAATCGCACCAGCCTCCCACCTTGATTCCCAGCTGCGATCTAAGCTTACTGGTGATGCTGTCCGTCTGGCCAAACAGGTGAGGGACTGCAAACAGCCCAGCTGTCTCGGGGGTGGGGGTCCTGGTGGCGAGCGAAGTGAGTCCCCAGCAAGAGGCCACGACGGCCGCTTTGAATCCCGCATAACTCGGGGGAAGGTCCTGCTCGGTGTCCGTGGCAGCCCCTGTTCTGGGGGAGAAGCCAGCTGCCAGCCTGAGCAAAGGGAGCGGGATCCCCCAGTCATTGCCTTTTTGGACAGGGAGCAGGACGTCAGGCTTCCTGGGTCAATTTGGCAAAAGCTGAAATTGGCCAGAGGCTTGATATGGCCATGGAAGAATCTTTATGGCAAGCTAAGACACGGCTACTTTAAGCATAAATTGCTCTCTGCAAACTGCAGCCCTGCTTTTTCCCTCCTTTCCTCCCCGTCTACCAATATTGCTCTCCTTGATCTCTCAGCGGCTTTCGATACCGTCGACCACGGTATCCTGTTGGGACGGCTCAGGGAATTGGGGGTGGGCGGCACAGTCTAGTGCTGGTTCGCCTCCGTTCTCCAGGACCGATCCCAATCGGTGGTGATGGGGGGTGAGAGGTCCCATCCTCGGCCCCTCCTCTGTGGGGTGCCGCAGGGTTCAGTTCTCTCTCCGCTGCTTTTCAACATCTACATGAAACCTCTGGGTGAGATCATCCGTCATCATGGGATGAGGTATCATCAGTATGCTGATGATACGCAGCTATACATCTCCATCCCTGGTGAAGTAAGTGATCTTTATGGCAAGCTAAGACACAGCTACTTTAAGCATAAATTGTGATGCCGTGGCCACCCTTTTGCGGTGCCTGGAGGCTGTAAGGGTCTGGATGGGGAACAACAGGTTTTGGCTGAACCCCAGTAAGACAAAGTGGCTGTGGGTTAATGGCTCCTCTGTATCCGGGACGTTGTCATCTTTGGTGCTGGATGGGGTGGCACTGCCCCAGACAGACCCAGTGCGTAATCTGGGGGTCCTCCTAGACTCACGACTCCTGCTTGAAGACCAGGTGGCAGCCGTGGCAAGGAGGGCCTTTGCACAACTTCAGGTTGTGCACTAGTTACGCCCTTTCCTGGATCGGGATGCCCTTTGAACAGTCACTAATGCCCTTGTAATCTCCCAGATAGACTACTGCAATGCGCTCTACATGGGGCTACCCTTGAAGAGTATCCGGAAGCTGCAGCTGGTCCAGAATGCAGCCGCGCGGGCTATTTTTGGAGCCCCAAGGAGGGCCCATGTAATGCCACTGCTCTGTGAGCTGTGTTGGGTGCCAGTTTGCTTCTGGGTCCAATTCAAGGTGTTGGTAATCACCTTTAAAGCCCTACATGGCATGGGACCAGGTTACCTAAGGGACCGCCTCTCCCCTATGATTTCAACCCGTCCCACCCGATCACACAGAGAGGGCATGCTTCGGACCCCTTCGGTAAAAGAACTTCAATTAGTGGGGTCCAGAAGGCGGTCCTTCTCTGCAGTAGCCCCCGCTCTTTGGAACATTCTGCCCCTGGAGGTGCGATTGGCCCCCTCACTCCTGGCCTTCCGTAGGGTTTTGAAGACCTGGTTTTGCCACTTGGCCTGGGGTGGGGAGGGAATACCTCAAGCATGGGGATGGCTAGCCCCATAGAGGCCTTCTGTCTTCAGCCTCAGATTTTTCATCTTCTTGGACTCTCCTTCCCCTTTTTAGAAATGCTTTTAACTGATGTTTTATGTATTTATATAAATTTATGTTTTTAATGTTTGTTGTGAGTCACCCAGAGTTCCCCCTTTGGGGGGAGATGGGCGGGTGAGAAATTTAATAAATAAAGAAATAAATTGCTGTAAACTGCTACAGGTCGGTTATGATCCAATGGCTGGCTAGGCAGACAGGCAGAGCTTAACTTGAAGAAAGGAAAGACTCTACTTTATGGAATTTGTCTCAGCCTGGATCACGGATTTCTACCGGCACCTCTTCCTCTGTTAGAAAATTGTTTGTCTTAACTGAAGCCTTGAACTTTGAGTATTGCTGGTATTCTTGTATGAAGATTCTGCATGTGCTACTGAATTCCACTTACCACATTCTTTTTTGCAGGTTGGATATGAAAATGCTGGCACGGTGGAGTTCTTGGTGGACAGACATGGCAAACATTACTTTATTGAGGTCAATTCCCGACTTCAAGTTGAGCACACAGTGACAGAAGAAATCACAGAGTAAGTGAATTCCTACCCTTGATGTTTTGATGTTGACAAATGTTAAAGATTCTGACATGCTTTCCTGTGATCTAGAGCAGCCTGGCCTTCATTCATTCATTCTGGGGAATGAAGAGCTAATAGGAGTCAGGCCCGGCCATAAAGGGTGAAAAGGTGATTTCCTGAATACAGTAATTGCAGATTGTGGGCAACTGGGTAAGTGCTTTATGCCGAATAAACAGAGCCCGTAAGAGGAATGCAAGGCAGCCTAGTTCCAGGGAATGAGCTCACTGAGAGAGCAAACAAGGGGGGATTAACAGGAGTCTGCTGAGGAATTCAACAGCGAGAAGAGAGAAGGGACCAGAGAAATGGTGGCTCTGAGGGATTGTCGGCTGGGCTACGAGGGGAGACAAGATCATCTCCTAAATAACTTTGAATGTGCCGGAAAGCTATTAATTGACCTCTAACAAAGTTTTCCTCTGAGTCAAGAGTAAAGTACTTGGCTATCAAGAGCACTTGAGAAAGGAACAAGAGGAAAACCCTTCTCTGCTGCTGGTACTCTAAGAAGAAAAAGCGAAGATGGTGATGAATAAGTATATGCAGTCATGACCTGCTGTGTTTATGGTATCTTCTTACCTGAGAACAAGAAAAGGAACAACTGCAGAAAGAGGAGACCAGGATGGCAACTGTGCATTGCAAGAAGACGAGGAGGAATGAAGGCAGTTCGTGATGCACTACTGCAAGGAAACGAAAGAAGGATGTGTTGATTGGAGCCACAAGTTTGGGTAGTGTGATGTCTTCTGAAAGAAAAGACTATGAACACGCCAAACAACTTTCAGCTCAGTGACACTAAACAGCCACAACAAAATCACCACAGATGATATTGGAAGGAAGCTCAACATCTTGTAGTGAGAGTCTCATCCATTTTCACAATCCACAGAAGAGGACTGGAAAGGCAAAGAAGAAATCTGCAGATCAATGACTGGCATCCAGAGCAGAGATTCGGTTTCTGGGATCATGTTCTGAGTAATCTGGATGATGACTGCTAGCATGAGATGGGCTCCACATCACAAGGACTGGTAAAAAGGTTTCATTAGGAGAGCTTAAGTGGAATCCTATGGGAGTTTGGAGAATAAAACCCTGAAGCAAGGACCTCAGATAAAGATTTCTGCACTGTAAAAGTTGGGGTGTTGCTGAAATGGGGCCTCTTAAACCACTCAAAAGCAAATCAAAAGGTTCATAAAGTTCACGAACCTCATTGTCAATACATTTAACGCACAGATCGTGGGAATAAAATGAGCTTCAGCTCTTAGTGGAGAAGGGCAAATATTCATAAAATATTTTACCTTCAGAGGTAAAAATGGAGACCTGATGAAATGACTACCAGGATCGGAACTTAACAGCTGAAAGACAATTTGCTCAAGAGAAACTGACGCAACAGAAAGGGAGAAGGTCTTTCACCATACAGTGAAAGTATCCATTCCTGCCCAAAATCCAAACAAATGAGCTTGGCAGTGCCATCTGGGCTAAAATAAGCAACACAGTTGCTGGTGCCCCAGCCAGTTCTTCCTAACTGCAGACCTTTCAGTGAAGCATGAAGTCACTGACAATTTTTTTCTTCAGATGGTTGAAGGGAGACACAACAGCATCAGGGAGACTAAAACCACCATGGATGTCAGTTTTTAATAAGCAGCAATAAATAGGACCCCATAGCAGGGAAAGCAGATGAGAAAGAAGCTCAAGATAGGTGATCAGTTTGTTATAAGTCTGCCAAGAAGGTGTTTGGCAGAATTCTGACTGAAAGAGGTAACCATGGGCAAAGTTTGTTAAGTGCTGGGCAGGGGGGCAGGGTGCTCTTCAGTGGGTCATTAAAAACATCTGAACGGAAAAAAGAAATTTTATTGAACATTTTTATAGAGGTGGTGGAAAGAATGACGGTTTATAAGGATAAAAGTTTACGGGTAGCTGATGCGTGGCAGGTGAAAGGATGGACAGAAACATAAAAAACAGCTCCTTTGTGGAGGAAGGTTGAAGTGATGGGCGTCTTGTTTAGTCCTGAAAACAGTAAACTGGGGGAAGACGTCACCCTCTTCAAATACTATCGGGGCTCTCATGCAGAAGAAAGGAAATGCTTGTTCCTTCTCCCATGGCTGAAAGAGTTGTAGGAACGGTATCTGTTGGAATTGCCTTTTTCCGGTTCACGCTGCTGGAACATCTGAGGCCAGGGTTGTGTTCCTCTCAGTTTTGTTTTGCCTTTCTAGAGCTGGTGCCTCTGTTAGTGAGTCCTTTTTTGCTCTTAGGTTGTATGCCACATGGCAGGGCTGTGTGCAAATATCTGTCACCAGGAGGATTTTGCACTCACCGTTCTTTATGATTTCTGAGATTGAAACTTGCCACCTTCGGTTAATAGGAAGAGGTCCCCAAAAAAGAAGTGATTGTGCAGTGGGCTGAGAACCCATAAAATGGCTGAGTGCCAAGGTTTTGCCATCAGCCACCTGAGCACTACTTTGGAGGGGAAAAGGAGGCAATGTCAGTATCAGGAATCCAGTGGGAAGCCATGAAACGTGGGGTCAACAAGTCCCATCATGGGAACTGATCCATCATTTTGGGTGGCAGTCAGACAGTAGGGAGGAAACTCATGTGGATTTCTCTTGCCCCTCCGTGAGGAAGAAATCTACTCAGCCAAGAACCCTTTTTTAACTCAAACTTCACTCTGTGGCCCTTGCTTAATGGGGTCTCAGGGAGGGGATTTGAAAGGTATATCCATATGAACAGCTAAACCCAGTCAGCACTGAGGTGGTTGGATCCCTGATTTCTTTGCACTACAGTAGGCAGTCACTTCTGGTTGAGGCTTCATTCTTGTCTGCAGGGAAGATTTTCATCTGGCCAAGTCACGTCTAGGAATCTTCTGCCAAGTTTAGCTGAAAGGTGAATTAAGAGTTAAGTGTCTGGAGAATTTGATCACTCACTCTTACTCCCATTGCTACAATGGCTACAGACCCTCTAGCATCCCTGCTAACTATTGATCAAGTCACTGATGCCTTACTCCAATTTCAGATGCAAAAATTATCCAAATGAATCAGTTAATCCAGATGGTGACTCAGCTAGTCCAGCAGGTGGGACAGAGTCTACCACACCTTTCGGTGTGATGGGAATCCAAACAAATGTATTACTTTCCCAGCACAATGTGAACTACACATTTGCCTCCAGAAACTACAGTAGCATTAATCCAAGTCTGCTTGAATATCAGTGGAAGACTTAAGCATGTACAGATGGGAAGAGATGCCATTATTCTCTCTCATTCTTTCCTTCTCTCTACCTTCATCTCAGAGACTTCAGAAGTTGAACACCTGCAGCTAGGAGCTAGGAAAGCTGCCCAATAACTATCCAAGAAGAGTTGTGCTGATGCACACAAGGCTTATATTATTATTGTGGAGAAACTGCCTTCTTAGCACCTTAATGCCTTGGTAATGGACCCACTCCCCTGCCCCCAGCATCAACAGGGAAAGTTGAGGTTTTGCACGCTGACTCCCTAAATACTTGAAATCTGTCTTGTCAGGAGATGAGGCAGCCCCAACCCTCGTGGGCTTAGAATCCAGGGCAGCCAGAAATTAAGTATAGCCTAGACCTGTGGAGCTCGACACCACCGGTTATGTGATAAACCCAAACTGGCCTTGAAATGTATCTGCATGCCTTAGTAGATCCTGGTAGGACAGGCAACTTCGCTGAATCCTCTGTCAGATACAGATATTCTCTGCCTGCTCTGCTTGTTCAACTTTTTGTTAGGGATGAGATTGTTGAGGGCCAGAACCCCCGCAACTTACCACTGAGAATCATCAGGAACCCCTACAATTTTATTTAACTTCCTCATTACATTTTCCAGTAGCTGTTAGCCCTTCAAGGTAAACTAGGTCAAGAAACAAACATCACAAGGAATTCCTCAAACTCCATTGATGTGGGCTATCCTGGCAGTGTTTCTCTTACCCTCCTTCTTATGCTAACAAGAGTCAAGACAGGGCATTCTTGAGTTGAGGAGCTTGGGAGTGGAATAACTACAGATTTCCCATCTGCATATTCACTGGGATCAGGATTCTCTGTGATGCAAGAATCATAGCCTGCAGATCATCAGACCACCATCCTTTTCCACTGCTCAGCAAGTCCCCTCCCCTCCCCTCCCTTGACTGCCAGTTACGAAGGTGAAGTTGATGTACTTGAAAAGGGGAAAGCACAGACCCTTCTCCCTTTGGTTGGGTCATCCCTATTGCCCCAATTCCCACAAAACAGCATAACCAGTATCAAATAAGGAAGAGGCCTGCCTACAAAAATTTACAAATGGGAGGTAACAGGGAAGCTTGGTCTGCCCCTTCCTCCTCCCGCATCCGTGCAACTTTTTGGTCCAGAAGCGCAGCTCCCTAAGTATAGTCCATCATTTGTCCTGAATTCAGTAACCATTAGAGAGCATTGCCCTCTTCTCCTCATTTCTGAACTCTCTGAATCATTACAATAGGCATTTTACCAGACTGGATTTCAGAGGGGCTTATAATCTCTTCTTATGCAAAGTCATGAATATTTAACTGCCTTTGATTCTCACTATGGGAAGTTTGAATGTACAGTAATACTTTACAAATTGGGGAATACGCCACTGGTCTTTCAAACATTTAATCTATCATGTTAACCATGATTTTTGGACAGATTTTCAATTATTCAGATCATTTGCAGATTCATTCTAAGGATAAAATTCAACCCATTCTTTAATGTCTTTGTGACAATGACCTCTGTGCTAAACTTCAGAAATCCTGACCCTACCCTTAACCTGTTTGAGCTACTGGATTTCCTAAGCTAAGGAGATCTACCTTTGAGCTAAGGTAGAATCCATCCTGTCCTGGGACCCCCATCCTTCTCCCTACACTATCAAGAGTGTACAGGGCTTGGGGGATTTGCCAGCGTTTCCCATAAATATATTCCCAATTGGGTTGCAGTGGGCACGCTGTTATTCCCCCTTACTAATAAGAGCTTTCCTTTACTGTAAGTAAGATTCTAAACCCAACAAGGCTTTCTTCAGTGCAAACAGCCATTCATTTCTCGTCCTATCCTGTTATCAAGATCCCACCTCCCCTTTGTTGTACCGGTTTATGACCCTTCCAACTCTCCTCTCCTTCCAGCTACACTCCTGGGCTGAATCCATCTGCTGTTTTCTAATTTCTCAGAAGAGGGTCAAAGTGAAGGGAGATGACAGGAGAAAAGATAACCTTTCAGTGCTTCTCTCTCTAAGAGCCAACAGAGCGAGGCTGTGTTTCTGCACCATAGGCTTTGTGGTTGGCTTCAGCCTCATCAAGAGCTCTGAACCCCTGCCCAGTTGGGTGTGAGCTAGGGCTGGCGGGGTGGGGGATGAGGTCCAGCTGCAGAGCCCAGAGGAAGGATAGCAGAGCGCCACATCCAAGCAGAAGCTTCCCAATATCTGCAGGAGAATATTGAATGCAGGGTTTCCCTTGTTACTGAGTTTTACTTTTTACTTAAATTGTATTGTATTATTAGATGCTATTGTATTTGTATTTATTTAATGTATTTTAATACAACGCTGGAGATTCTCTGGATGGTATACAGATAAGTGCTATATACAAAATAAACATCAAACAATTAGAACAAAATAAACCTGAGATGGTACTCAAAAAGTATAAGAACATGTTAATTCATTGGTTTAACAATATGCTCCTACCATCAGGTGGGAATGCGGGACACAAATTTAACTAATTAATTATTGAAAGGCTACTTTCCATTAATGCCCTTGTATTAAATTAGGAATGCCCAACCTATGCATATTTTAAAGTACAGTCTCTCTTTACGCATGAGCCACTGTTTTGGATAGGCCCATGTTTTCCACAGAGGCTAGATGACTTTTGCCACATCTGCACTGGATTGATAGGCAACAAAATATATTCTCCTTCATGAAGAGAACTGTTGGCTTAATAGAATTGGTTGTGAGATTTCTCATGCAGGACCACCGTGTGTGGAAAATAAGATTTTTGTTTTAGGAAATCCCCTTGCAGTGAAAGAAACAAGCAGATAAGGCATTTCTCCAAATGCTCAGTTTTGGATTCCTGCACTGAGTAGGGGTTCTATGGAGCAAGATTTGCACTGAAATACAAAGCATTATTCACTGAGTCCCATATTGAAAATTTAGCTCTCAGATCAAAATTTAACAAAAGTGAATATATAAAATATGCACATCACTTTGAAAAAACAAATCCTTAACATTTGGAATTCCCACAAGTAATCCCAGTCAGATACAAATAGGTCTAAAATCACAAAAGGAGCTACACTCCCCATCACATATGAGTTTCCTTTAATACGAAAACACTGATTTTCTTTTATCTGTTAAAAGAATGCTTAAACGGTTTCCTATGTACAATTTTGATGCTCAAGTATCTAGTGAATCAAATATTCCAGATTTATTTCTCTGCAGTCATATCATCTTAATGTAAGTTGGAATAGGTTTAAATATTCCCCACTTGAGTCCAGAATGAAGATAATCTGAGGCTTTTGTATATTCTAGGCCTTAATTGACTGATAAGTCTTTTATTTTTCAAAGTGGAATTGAGATTTTGCACCAGCATTCAGGAATCGCCAAAGTGCTATCGACTGAACTCAAACATTGTTCTGAAAATTCACGGCACAAGCCTAAATTGGGAAGCAGAGGTGGTGCAGGACTACCTCGTTCTTGAACGCAAATGGATCAGACGTCCTTCTTGATTTGTTACTGTTGTCCTGCCCGGTTGCTAAATTTGTTCAAGTGATGATAGGGGTTCTTTTGTCTCACGTGTTCTTCTTAGCAGCTCTGTGAGACTGTCTCCATGGCTGTGTGGGAACTGGAACTTGTGTCTCTAGAGTGCAAATTAGAGGGTAGCACGATGAGTAGATAGAAACAGAATTGTTTTCCTTGCAGCTTAACTGGCTTTCTTTTGGTGGAACCTGGCCATGGGCATCTGGCAAAGGAGGGCAGTGCCAGCCCCACTTTCTGGGGAGCGGCCATTTAAGGAAGGGGTTTCTCTTGTGGTGCGGATCCTAGGGATGAGGGACCCCCTTCCCCTTAGACGGACCAGAGGCCGCCGTGGCTTTTGTAGCCCTGCAGAAATGTGAAGCCATTTAAAAAAATCAATCTGCAGTTAGATGTTTTTATATGCGAGAGCAGTAGGAGAAAGGGAGGGAGATTTGTTACATCAATTTTGTTAAAAATAGCTGTGTGCTCTGTAATCAAGCCCCTCTTTGTGAAGTCAGGCCCCATTTGCCTGTGGGGCAGCTGGTGGTGGGGAAGCACTGCTGTTTGTCAGGCTGAGGCCACTTGGAGAAGTGGGCATTGGGGTGCTGAGCAGAAAGGGGTGCCAGGGAATCGGGACCTCTGGGCCACGTTCCTCGCTGACCCCAGCCTGGGGGTGATTTGCTACACATCTAGCTCTGCCCCTCCAGAATCTGCCCTTCCAGACCAAGCACAGGAGCCAGGTCTCTCAACTTGGAGAAGGGAGGGGAGGGGAGGGGAGGGGAGGGGAAGGGGATCGTCTTCAGTCGCCTGAAGCTTCCTTTGCGTTCAGTGGACAGGCAGAGGACAGAGCCAGAGCCCCGAGGAAAGCAGGTCTCAGATGAGGAATGTCCTGGTGGTGAACCTGCTTCAGGGAGCCATGCGTCTCTCTGGAGTGGATTGGGCTGATCGGCCCTTGAATCCTTCAGCTGCTACCAGGAAGGAAAAGGGAGTTTGCACCCTGCAGAGATGATCTCTTCCCACTCCCAAACCAGAAGCTGGGGATCCATCTGCACAAAAATCAGGGCCTGGATGGTGTCAGTCAGATGGCTCCACTAGTTTTCAGTGTAGGCCAGCTCAAGCAGCCTTGGTCCCCAGCCTTCAGCCTGCAGACTCCCAGCTCACGTGTGTGTGCCCGCTTGCTTTCAACATTTGCCTTCAGAATGAGGTTCTGCCCTTAGGCTGATCTGTCCATCCACCCACAAGCAGCAAGATGTCTCCCTGTTTTCTGAGCCTCTTCGGCTTCCCTCCAACTCCTTTTACATTTTATTCCGGTTGGCAAAATGGGGAACCAGTATGTTCCAGAACAAAGTACCAGCTGCCTCGGTTCCCAGGAAGCCACTAACCCCATCCAGAGCCCAGAACTATTTGTGGGAGAAGAAAGGCTGGGAGGCTGCAGCCCGATTCCTCCCCTCCCTTCCCTCGAGGAAGCTGAGATGGCAAGGCAGCCCATCAGAAACTCCATCTGTGAGAGTGCCCAGGACATGCTTGCAGACTGCCAGATGTTCCCACCAACAGAACAAAGATGGGGAATTTGCCCTCCTTCAGCTTTGGCCCTCAACTGCTGTCACCCCAGGGCTTGATCACCTACCAACGTTTAAGAACCTGCCTGTCTCACATGGTGAAGGCATCTTGAGATGCCCAGTTTTGCCACACTGGAGAAGGATATAGTCCTCCTAAAGCCAAGCTGGTTGGGCTCCCTGTGCCCACTTAAGCCGAGGCTGTGGCCATGGCTCTTGCCTTGTAAGATGGCATTTTGTGTTTTCCAGCCAGCCTTCTGTATCTGGCACCATGTGGCTCTCTCTGCAGCCATAGATTTGTTCCCAACTGCTCTCTCTTGTGCTTTGCAGTGTGGATCTTGTCCATGCCCAAATCCACATCGCCGAGGGGAAGAGTCTGCCAGAGCTGGGCCTGAAGCAGGAGAATGTGCGGATCAATGGCTGCGCCATCCAGTGCCGCGTGACAACCGAAGATCCTGCTCGTGGGTTCCAGCCAGACACGGGCCGGATTGAGGTAGGCTGGGGCATGACCCTCCTTGAGTTTTCTGCCTCCAAAATCGGTGACTTGGAGAAGATAACAGGGTGGAGAAAGGGCCCCAGGCATCATAAAGATGTTTCCATAACTTGGTTCAGATAAGTATTTCTGTGTTTTGTTTTATTGAGCTGTAATTTTAACATTTAACAAAAACACAAACTTGAATCTGGTCAAGCATAAAATCTTTGAATATATGAAGATAGGAAGAACAAGATAAATGTGTTTGATGTTGTACAAGCTGTAGCCTTTCCAGTATCATTAGCAAACCAAAGGATTGGAGTCAAATAGCGGCCTGCACAACGCACATGTTTGCAAAAGTACAAGTATGCTTGTACTTACCTTACCTACCGTCGGTAATGCCTCTACCTGCACAGGTCAAAAGTGCTTCATCAACAGCAGGTTTTGCCATCCTGGCCCTGCTCTTGGCTCAGCCAAAGGCTCCCTGTGTAACCACCTTTTAAATTATTGGAAGCGTGTGACCGTCCTGCCAGTATTTTATTTTTGAGATGTTTCCAACCCTCCTGTACTTCCTTTTACCACAGACTACCAGAAAATTATAAATACAGTTAGTTTCTTCCTGCACAGCTTGAAGGGTGGAATGGAAGACTGAGGTATCCGCATTTGTACAGAGAAGTAAAAATATTAGATTTAAGTAACACCGAAAAATAAATCAAGCGTCTACCTCAAGTTGATGACCAAATTTGTACTTGCCTCCACAGAGGCAACAATTTTCTGAAGCAAATGTTTATTTATTTGTTATCTGTTTATTTACCTGCTCTTCCCTTAAAATTTCTGGAAAATACACATTTTAATCAGAGGCCACGTGGGGGAATGGCAAACCCCTCTTTTCTCAGCCTTGGCCTACAGCTGTTTTTCCAGTTGTTTCCTCATGTTTTAAAAGGTTGCTGGGAGGTTCTGCGTTTTGTGTAGACCCCCCCCAACGTGAGAGAGGTGCATTTGAACAGACACTGGACGGCCTGGAAGCAGCTCTTGGCCGGCCGGCCGGCCAGCTGCGAGTGAGAGTGTTTCCAGCCCCCCTCCCCCCAACAGCTGGTCTGGTCCTCCCCCCAATTTTATTCAGTAATTTCTGTATTTCTAGCTTTTTATGAACTCTTGGCACAGCAAGATTACGTGGTGCGTGCGTCCCTTTGGGAGGGCTTGGGACTGCCATTTTGGGTGCTTCTCTGTCAGGCATTGCCACTGCCTTGGTCTCTGCCCCCCTGCGAGCATCGCATGCCTCTTCTCTGAACGCCTGCAGTATCCTGGAGGGGGATTGGTGCTCCTGTTAATGGGAGGAAAGGGTATCCCCATAGAAAGCGCAGCCTCCCTTCTCTCGTGGGTCAGCAATAAGGCTGCCCCACTGGCAGGAAGAGCAACGGGGGAGTTTTGGGGCTGCCACGGATGGCTTCTGGCCCTCCTTTCCCTCCAGCCCTGCATCACCTCTTGCTGTTCTGAGGGCGAGGCAGGGGTTGGACTTGGAGCACCGTCAGGGATCCTCTGGGGATCCGTTCTGGTAGCGCTGTTGCTGGGGGTGGAAATAGAAACGGCTCGTGCCCCTCTCCTCTCCTCTCCTCTCCTCTCCTCTCCTCTCCTCTCCTCTCCTCTCCTCTCCTCTCCTCTCCTCTCCTCTCCTCTCCTCTCCTCTCCTCTCCTCTCCTCTCCTCTCTCTTCCTGCCTGTCCTGGGAGGCTGGAGTGTCCCAGGCGCTCCCTGCCCCGTCACCAGCCCTCAGCTGCAGGCTCCTCCTCGGGTTGTTCTCTGGGCAGAGAGCAGGCTGTCTCTATTTCAGTCGCTTGCTGCCCCCAAAGCTCAGCTCCCACTGCCCTGGTGCTTGGGTAGGCATCTCTGGAAGCAGCATGCCCCACGTGTTTTGCCCAGCATTGGATTCAGGCAAAAATCACTAGTGGGGTTTTCTAGTGCCTTGCAGGTCACCTGCCTCAGTTGTCCCCACGTGATTGATTTCTGGCCTCTGGGCCAGCTGACTCATATTGCACCGCTCTCATTTTCTGTGGGGCAGGCGGAGGCGCAGTCTGGTTGAGCTCTGCTGCTGCCAGGTCTGAAGACTCAGATACATCCCTAACTGCCTGTGGGCTTCCCTGTCTTTGCCCTTCTGTGTGGCCCTTTCCATCAGAACCGGTGCTGGAGTAGGGTCATCACCCCCAGCAGCCCAGTGGCGGGAGGGGGCGATCTGGTGAGAGGTGGGTGGCACCATTAGAGACTTTGGCTTCACCGGTAGATTCTGCTGGGGTTGGCCAACGTGGCAGGACAGGGCAGGCATTGGTGCAGAAGGCATTTCTCTTCTGTCGCTTCCCGGGAATTCAGCCTTTCAGGCCAGGCACAGATGGATCAGGGCAAACTGATCCTTACGATCCCCGTTTTTCTGCCCTGTACTTTTAGCCTCTCTTTCGCTAGACATCTAGGGATGCCAACCTTGGATCTGCCCTCTTGGATCTGCCATCCACCACAGAGCTTTGCCTGTCTCCCTCCTGCTTACAGCCTTATGTAGTTCTGCCTTCCTCGTTCTTTCATTCTCGGGATGAGAAGCTTGATTGCAGACAAGATCTTCTGAAGCTTACGAATGGTCCTGTCTGCCACCTGCAGAATAATTTGTGTGTTCTTCTCTTTCTTTCTCCCTGCCTGCAAAACATCTGTGTCTCTCTGCCAACAATTGTGTGCATGTAACACATGATGGAGTGGCTTATAATCCTGAAGAGCTTGCATGATTATGTTTTGATGTAGCTTTATCTTTTTGTAGATTATGGTTTCCCCTTAATTTATTAGTACTGAAGTTAGTGGAAAGGCAGTATTTATTTATTTTATTTATCGTGTTTATATAGCAGCCCATCTCACACAAGATGACTCTGGGCGGCGTAATATACAGTATATATACAGTAAGTAATTCATTCATTCACTGCTGACCCATGGGATTTCTGGGCCTTTCCTGACTCTCTTCCAACCTTGGTACAAACAGCTCTGGAAATCCATGGGGTTGCCACTCTTTCCTCCCCATCCCACAGTGAGACAGGCTGAAGTTGTCCTGAGACTCCTGGTTTAGGGAAGGGACTGGGAGGCAAAGAGCCATATTACGTGTGGTCCCCAGCCTTTCTCTCACCTCTTGTACAGGGCCACCACTTAAGCCTTAATAGTCTTAATTGACAGATACAATTCCAGGTTGCTTTCTCCCTCTCTGCCAAGTCTCCTTCCATCTCCTTCTTTGCCAGTCTCTCCAGCTCACTGATAACAGTCTGCAATCAAGGATAAATTTAGAATGAAGCCATTTCTCTTTTGTATCTTCTTGAGGTCCGAACTCAAAAGGATGAGGGTCTGAGGAAGTGCAAGTGAGGAAAGAGAAGAAAAGAAAAGAAGAAAATTTTAAAAAAAGGAGATCAATGTGCCTTTTTAGCTTTCGTTATCACTGATGTTTGAGGATAATGCCAGGCTATGTTCACATGACCGCTTGTGAGAAACTCCTGTTTGTTTCTTCCACCACACCATCTGTCTTGGTGGTTCTTAAAGTAGAGAGACTGTTTTAAATACTCTTTGCATTCAGCCTGAATCCCCTTTCTTTTGGTTTCTTCCGAGTCAGAGAGAACATGTGACAGCCTTTTAGAGGTTTGCAGACCACTCTCATCCCCCCACTCTGTCTTCTCCTTTGCAAGCTAAGCATGCTCTCCGTAGAGCTTGGTTGCCGGCCCTCTTATCATCCTGATAGCTCTCCTCTGAACCCAGCCCAGCTTCCCCCTCGGTCAGGACTGGACACAGGATGCAAAGGGTGGCCTGACTAGTGCAGAACCCTCCCCTTTAGCAGCTGCATCACGCTGCTTGCTCATGTTCAGCTGGTGGGGCCACTGCCACTAAGCAGCTCTCTCTGCTTCTGTGCCTCTGCATTTCACTTTTCCTACCCAGAAGCAGGACCTCGCACTTGTCAAAGTGAACATCATTCTGCCTGATCTAGCTTAGTGTTCAAGTCTGTTGAGGGTGTTGTGAATTGAGATTTTGTCCTACAAGGTATTAGCCAATCCCCTTAGCATGATATCTTCCACACATTTCATAAGCATCCCTTGCAATCCATTGTTTATAAAAACATGGCACAGCACTGGGTTGAGGACAGAGCTCTAGGAGACCCCACGTGACATTTCTGTCCAGAATGAGGTACAGCTATTCCCAAGCATCCTTTGGGTGCACTTTTTCAGCCTATAGTAAATTCTCCAGAGTGCAGTCTCCTCTAGCCCTCACTTTTCCCTCTTGTCCAGAAGGATATCATGGGAAGCTTTGTTTACTGAGATCCAGGTGCATCCCCATCTCTTGGTCTCTCCGTCAGAGATAAAAGGAGGTTAGTCTGACATGACTTGTTCTTGACCCGTGCTCGTAATCAGTTCTAGTTCTTTGCCCAGACGGTCATTACACTAAATGGCCTGGGGTTTTCTGGGTCCTTCCCCTTTCCTTTTTTTTAATATTGGGATCGTGTCAGCAAAGGATGATGGCACTGGTCAATGAAACATCTTCTGTCCACCATTGAATGCCTCCTTCCACCTCCTCTGCGGTACCTTGGGCTTCTTCAGTTTTTGCTTGGCTGCTATTGAGCATATTGTGCATCTCAGGATTAGAAAAGTTCTCCCCAGCAAAGTGTCTCTGAAAGTGAGCACAGTCCACCTCCCCCATCCCCAAACAAGCTATTGGTTGCTTTTTGGTTCCCCGGGAGAGCCAAGGCTCAGCCTAGTTTATCAGGAATTGAGATGGTGTTAGTTGCCCTCCAGCCCCTAACTGCCCCTAACTCTGCCCCGCTTTCAATGTAAGTCTTCAAAGAAGTTAAGCTTTCTTCCTCACCATTCCTAGCCTGTCCCCCGTTTTGACAGTTATGTCTTGGTAGCTGAAACAGAATAGGATTTTATTTTCAAGAAATACAGATGTGAAGAAATTGCTCTTCAAGAACTCCTGGTCCACTAGTCAGTTGTTTTGTGAATGCATAATTAATCAAACAGCAGCTAATTAGCAGCTTGAAAAGGAGTTATAATAGCTGTGCTGGCTCTTAGAAGTAGTAAAGAAGCAGTTGTAAATCTAATTTAATTAAATCAGCATGCCCTCTGGAGCTCCTTGAGAGGAGACAGCTCAGTGGCATTAGATAATTGTCCAATTTTTATCTGGCCCTTCTTCTTCCTGGAGAACTGGTCCCATGGAAGGAAGGGTGGTTGTCTGGAGCTGAGGCACAGGGATGTGCTGATAGCAGAGAACCCGTAGGCCAAGGTGGGCCCTGGTGGGCCTCCGTGTGTACCTGAAAGAGTATGAGTGTGGGAGTGTGGAGCAGGGGTGTGAAACATGGACTCTCATCCCCAGAGGAGCGAAGAAGAGATAAGAAGATGAGACTGGCCCCTCCCTGAGGAATGCTAGTGATGTTTGTAGTTTGACCCTGGGAACTGCTCTCAGTCTGAGAAGATTCTGTAATTAGGGTGAAGCCAAGTAAACCTTGCTGGATTGAATCTGTATTGTCTCCTGGAGTTTCCTGGGCTAAACCTGACAATGAGTGAGCAGAAGAGCCAAATAAAAATGGGGACAGTCTCGGCCCCAAGAATGCTCTCCCCCATCCCAGTTTGCGTTTGCCATTCTTTCTGGGCTGCGTACTTTTCTGTGTTAGAAATAAAGATGATGCCAGAAACTAGGACTCACAGGCCGGTGTCACATTTATCATTATATTGTTAGCCTTGGCTTATTGGATTGGTTGGATTCACACCACACATCAGAGAAACAAGGTTAATGCTTAGCACAGTGTGGAAGCTCAACCATATTTTCCCTCTGCCATGGGCCATCCTCTCTCCCCCACAATACCCTTCTGCCTGGTACTTTGTTCTGCTTTTTGTGGCAAATATTATGAGAAAGCAAAAGAATAAAGGAAACAGCTGGACAACAAAGAAACCAGAGGTCACTGGATTGGGGGAGAGAGTAGGTAATTCTGGGGTGGGGGGGGCGTTGATGTTAGAAATTTATTAACAGAGGCCTGGGCAATCCTGTCTAAAGGAGGAGGGAAGCAGGTCTTCTGCCAGTTGGCCCACAGTTGGACAGAGGACGACACTGTGTGTTCGTGTCCTCAGCAAAAGGTTAGTGGGCGGTGGTGGTGTCTGTGCTGCAGTAAACAGGATGTCCAGATGAGCTGTTGTATGTCTTAGAATTTAATAAACTAGGAGCAGTAGTAAGGCAGGTGCCATATGAAGAGAACCTTAAAGGCAAGGGAGGGGGGACTTCATGAAAAGGAAAGAGAAGCTAGTGCAATCTCAGAGAAGACCAGCAAGGAAGGAGCCATCTGAACTGGCAGTTTGTGGAGGAGCTGAGAATGAAAGAGATATTCATTGGAAGTGGAAGGAAGGGTTAAGGGCCAAGGAAGTCTACAAAGTTTCAGTGTAAAATGAGCTAAGGCTAGCAAGAGAGGTACAGTCCAGCAAGAGGGATTTCTTCAAATATGTCAGACAGCCAGGGGAAGGGAAAAAAAAGGCAGTGGCTTTGGATGGCAAAGACTGTACATCCGGTTGGAGTGCAGTCTTCAGGGATGTATCTTGGGGCAAAGTTATTCAACATTTTCTGGACCATTGGGCTGGTGGGCTGCTTATTAAACTTCCAGATGGCACAAAATGCCCTTATCCCCCTCTACTACACCTGGGGACCTCTGCACAATTCTGGGCACCTTCTTTCCAGAAGGATATTGACAGGTTAGAGAGGATTTATAGGAGAGCAACAAAGATAATTCAGGGACTTGGGGCAGAGAGGAGGAACGCTCAGGTACATAAGAGGGTGCCCTAGGGAAGGCAGTCAGGAACTCCTTCCTGTTGCCACAGAAGCTGGGACAGAAATAATAGGTGCACGCAGTGGCTGCCTGTGAAGGACAAGGCACTCAGCAATTAAGCACATTTGCCCAAATTGTTTTGTGCCGTACATGGAAGGGGCTAACGTGTTTTGATTTCAGTTTAGCATGAGGGGCGAATCCAGCTATTGCAGCTGAGAGCCCGGGCTTTAGGGTTTAGGACGAAGGAACCCAGCCAGCGAGGCTTGTTGTTAAACCAATATCAAAACATCCCCGACATATGGCGATGGGTGAAGCTAGCCAGGGAGAGAAGTAAATTGTCACAAATTTGTCTAATCCTGGTGCAGCACATTTTTTGCAGCTGGGAATATATTTAGGGACTGCAGGCAGTGATGAATTCATACCGTGCAAGTTGCAAAGAAGTGGAAGGGTAAGAGATGCGCTGTTGTGCTTTAGGGAGTTGTCATCCCTAATTTGGAGGGGAGGCTGTAACTGATCTTCCTTCCCCTCATCGCTGCAGCCTGCGGGATTTGTGCTCCAGTTGACCTTCCTGCCTGTCCTCTGCGCCCAGCATGATGCTGATGCCCTCTGTGTCTCTTAAAAATAGGAAATCTGAGCTAGTTAAAGATTTTGTCTGTGGCAAGGCAGGGACTAAGGCTTTGTTGGTGCAATATATCAATCAACAACCTTGATTACCGAATTGTCTCATTTTCTGAGTTTGCAGAATATGTGGAATTATAAACTAACAAAGTGGCCTGAGTTTCTTTCTCATCCCCTCTTCTTTCCCAGGACTAGGCTGAGTCAGATTTACTTAACTGTTCTTGCATTCCTTCTTCAAGGTTATTTCCATACTCCTCCATACCAGCATAGCTGAAAAGTCAGTTAGCCAGGCCTGTTTACCACTTTTCCTTCATCCCTTTCTGTGTGTGTGTGTGTGTGTGTGTGTGTGTGTGTGTGTGTTATTGTATGTTTTTTCACTACCCAAACTCTAGTAAAATTTCTGCAGAATTTCACAGTTTAGTAACACTTTGAATGATCTTAACAGAACACACTAAGCCACACAACATGAGTGAAGATTAATACTAACCAAGGTGAGCTTGGTGTGAGAACGTAGGCGCTAGGCTGGCTAAACTAGTTAAGCATTTTGTCTGAATGCAGCATAGAGCGTCTTGCTGAATTACATTTCTCTGGCTCTGTGGGTAAAATTGGGGCAGATGTTCCACTGCCTGCCTGCTTTAAATATGCCCTTCTAATTCGTGGGATTCAGCTTAGTTCCAATGCAGGTAACCAGCTTGCAGTAAAAAGGGTTAGCGGCCTGGTGGGGGCCTATTGGCCTCTTGGAGTTTTTAGCTTTTTATTCTATTCTAGTTTTGTAAATTTCTAGTTTTATAACTTTTATAATTTTTAAACTTTTTATAATTTAACTATGTATTGTGATTTTAGTGACTGTAAGCCACCCAGAGTCCCCCATTGTAGGGGAGATGGGTAGGGACAAATCAAATAAATCAAATAAATAAATAAATAAAAGGCGACAATGCTGGACTACAAGGGAGCCAAGCACAATCTTGATCTCGTTGACTCTTCCCCTCGGTTAGGAAGAGCTGCTCCCTGGTTCTCAGGGGACTGAGCTTGCTGGCAGGAAGCAAGGGAAGGATTCCGTTAGTCTCACACACACACACACACACACACACATACACGGATGTTCACATCAGCCCTTTCTGGTTAGTGTGAAATGTTACAGTTCAGACATGGTTACGAATCCTGCAAGCCTGAATGTGGTCTTGCTCCCCATTGGAGGAGAAGGAGAGAAGAGAGTGAAAGAATAGATCATAAATAGAGTTAACCCACAAAAGATGCTGAGGAGAAACGTTAGGCAGGGTGCTTAGCTGAGCCTCCACATGCAGGGACGATGTGATACTGAATCTCATGCGGTTGGGAGCGCGCTGTGACCTTTGAGCCCCAAAGCGCACCCTTCAGCAAGGATGGCTGTACTGGGAGCACCTTCCTCGGAGAGCCCTTCTAGCTTCCTCGAGTGCAGGTGTCATAGCCACCCTTACCCCATCAACCACAGCTCATTTCAGGGGCATAGCTCAGGAGATGTTACTCTTTTTCCACCACAGGGTAATTTCGGCTCAAGTTTACTAACCCTTATTTCACGGGCAGGCATTTTTCCTTTCAACCACAGGTAGAAAAATGAAAAGTACAAATCTAGGTTGGAGGAACCTGGTTTGACGGTAGTGCTTGTGAAAGGGATCTGGGTATCCTTGTTGACTGCAAGTTAAATGTGAGCCAGCAGTGTGATGCTGCTTCAGAAAAGGCTGTCTTGGGGTGCATTAAAAGGAGCATAGAGACCAGGTCCTGGGAAATACTTGTTCCCCTCTTCTTTGCCCTGGTCAGGCCCCAGATGGAATCCTCTGCCCAGTTCTGGGCACCATAGTTCAAAAAGGACAGTGAGAAATGGAGGGAGTTCAGAGGAAGGCTCCCAGGATGGTGAAGGGTTGAGCGTGTTTAGCCTACAGAAGAGATGACTGAGGGAAGTCAAGCTATCTGAGGAACTGCCTCTCCCTGGTTAAATCTACCTATCCCACCAGGTTTGGCAGGAGAGGCATGTTATAGGTCCCGTCAGTTAGGGAGTTTCGTTGGGTGGGAACCAGGAAGAGAGCCTTTTCTTCTGTGGCCCCCGCCCTGTGAAAATCCTTCCCCCCCAAGGTGAGGCTGGCTCCAACCCTGTTGGCCTTCTGGAAGATGCTCAAAACATGGTTTGTCAACTGGCTTGGGGATTGAGTAGAGCCTGCTAGATGGTTACATGATGGTTGACTGGAATGTACTCTGCATAGGGTTTTTTTCCCCTGGCATTTTGTTTTTTATCTTTATAACGTATTTGGGCTGTAGTTTTTAATTGGTTTTTATCTATTTGGATCGTTTTATTGTGTATGCCGCCTGGAGTCACTATAGGAGATGGGCATCTATATAAATGTAATAAACAAACGACAGCACACGCAGAAGAGGGAATAGACTGATTCTGTACTGCCCCACGACATGCTGAATTCTCCTTTGCTGGAGGTCTTCAAACAGGAGCTGATGGTCATTTGTCAGATGCAGTAGCAAATCCTGCACTGAGCAGAGGGCTGGACTACATGGTCTCTAAAGTACCATCCAACCCTTTGATTTTATGCCACTTTGAAATCAGGGTCCTCCGGTGAGGAGGCAATAGAATTCCTGTAGCAGAAGCAGAGAAAGAGGGGCTGGGAAGGGTGCCAATGTTCTCCCCTCTGTGCAGCTTCTAAAGACTTCTCCTCTGATTTCTTACTTTGCTTTTTAAAATAATGATGATTGTTGCTCCTAATTTTTGATGTAACCTAATTATAGTCGCCATTCAGGGCTGGAAAACTTCTTTAGAATAAAGCAGAAGCCCCTAGTCTGTGTTCCCAAATTGGTTTGGGATACTTTTCATTTAATTTAAATTGTAACTCCTGCCTAATTGATTAAAACCTAATTGTCTGCCTGGTTTACAACATCTAAATCAAAATATTATTGTAGCCGTTAAAGCACTGAAGACTCAGAGCAGCTGTCATGAGTAGTCTGAACAGTGAAGGAGGAAAAACAGCATCTGCCAGGGAGGCAGACAAGCTGCACCTTGGCTCAGCACCCACTGAGCACCACCCGGGGACCACTGGGCAAGGCTCTGGCCCGAGGACCAGACGCTGGGGGCCCTCTTGGATAGCCTGTGGGGAAGCCCCATGGGTGGAGACCTGCTGCTTTTTCAGGATTACAGTTTTCACGGTCCATTTTCTGCGCTACCGCACATCCCTGCCTCTTCCAAGCCTAGTGTTGCCTGCCAGAAGAGTCAAGGCAGGAGGCCATGGTTGTATCTTCCATGGAGGGTTGGCCAGTGTCAGCCGACCACGTCCCGGTTCCTTTCCACTGCATCCCATCCAGGTCATGGGAGTGGGGGAGGGCCTTCTTCTCTTGCCTCCTTTGACATGGCCGTTCTCCTCAAGTTGTCCAAGTTGGAATTGCCCAGAGCAACTATTTCTGCCCCGTGGCCTGTCCTGAGTGGGTCTCATGGATGCCAACTTTTCTATGTGCCCTTCAAAACACACCTAGTATGTGGGACATGTAATAAGCAATGTATGGATACAGATCAATGAAGTATAGAGGAACAACTGGCAAAAGGAGGCTCTTCCTGCGAAGCAGTTCCTGGGGCCTGACGTGGCTCTCTGCAGCTCCAGCGGTTGATGCCGACACAAATACCCTAAGATGTTGAGAGGAATAGGGGTCCCTTCACCCCGACATCAACCACATCTGTGCAGGACCATGTGTATCAAGGGTCATTGGTGGTGTGTATACACGTGCACACGACCAGTGGTGTTTTCCATTCCTTAGCCAGCGCTGATCATCCTTCCTCTCCAGGGCTTCTTCCAGGAAAAAGCTGGCTGACTTCTGATCTTGCAGGCAGACACTTCAGAGGCAGGTGTGTGTGTGTGAGTGAGCTGGAGGATGCCAAAAGCCCCTTTAGAGGCTGAGCTGGCAGCCTTGTGCCCAGATGTTACCAGAGGCCAGTACCAGCCTGCCTGAGCAACGTTTGTGCTCTGGTTGGCTGGGCATCAGGGGGCGTGCTGTTTGGTTATGAAACAGAGAGGCAGAGGGTCCTGATCCCCAGGGGAAGGGTTTCATGTTCTGGCATCACGGAAACCCTGGATGCACCAGGCTGCTTCTCATCAGGTGTACATCCGGCCGTTCCCTGGCACTTGGCTCCATTTGCAGCATAAGCGGGAAGTGTCTGTGTGGCTCCAGTTCTTGCCTCCTGGTCAAGGTGTGGCTTCTCCTTTGACACTTGGCCTCATCTGCCTCATATGTGCAGACCCTCCTCTGAATAGCTGTTTTTTAAAAACGGTTTTAATACAGAAAAAGAAAGGAAAACAGAAACATAAGGTCAAAAGAAAGAAAAAACATAACAAAAGGGAAAATGCACACGCATGCAACAGAATCAAAGTTTAAGCCACAGAACTCTGTTTTCCACACAGGGTTAGGGTTAGGGTTAACCCAAACTCTCTGCTGCGTCTATACAGAGCAAGTTCAGGGGGTGGGGAGAGGGGATCCAGAATTTTCAGCTGGGTGTCTCTGGGACTTTCCATCAGAACAAAACCACCTTTTTCATTGCAGTCCTGGTGCAGGAAACCCAAAATGATTTGCTTCCTGGGCTTCCTGACCTCTTGTCCCTCTCCTCTAGGTGTTCCGGAGTGGCGAGGGGATGGGTATCCGCCTGGACAGCGCCTCTGCCTTCCAGGGAGCCGTCATCTCCCCCCATTATGACTCGCTCCTCGTGAAAGTCATTGCTCACGGCAAGGACCACCCCACGGCGGCTTCCAAGATGAGCCGGGCTCTGGCTGAGTTCCGCATCCGTGGAGTCAAGGTAGGACAAGATTCCTCTTGCCAGAAGGGGTAGAGTTTCAATCCGCACAGTGTTATTTCCGTGTGACTTCTCATTTTATGTGAGGCTCCGAGTATTTCCCATCCCGTGGCTACGGCTCTTGAGCCTCAGTTGTTAGGGAGTGTGGGCCATTTTTGGGGAGTGGGGCTGAAATCCTGCCTGCTGAAAATTTTGGGTTCTTTATTTGGGCTCAACTGTCCATAGTGGAGGAGCTATTACACTATCGGTCCCTTCAGTCCCCGACTGCATTCTTGAGCAGGTCCGCCCACCGTGGCTAAATTGATTCAGAGTGCGGTAGGGAGCAATTGGGTGAATCGGGTTGAACTATTAAGCCATAATTTGGATTGTTGGTTGGGCAGAGTGTGTTTTGTGAACACTGCTCTTTTATCTTTTATTAATCCAGGTATGGGGTTTATTTTATTCTATACTCCTTGTTTATTGAAATAGCACTTATCCCACTTTTAGTATAGCAACTAGGAACTGTAAGCAAATGTAAATAAATAGTATTTCAAAGCAAATGAAGATGTTTCTGGGAACTTTTCTGCAAGGCGTTTGGATCCAGCTGAACAGGCTTCAATGGGGGTGTGGGTGAGGGGGTCTTTGCCTGCTTCCCTCTTCCTTCTGGCCACCCAGCACAAAGGCAGGAGATCTGGCTCTGGACTGGCAGGCAGTCCATGTGGTGGTGCTTCTCAGTGCCAGGAGCTGCTGGGAGGGAGGAAGCCAGCCTGGGCCTCACCTGGCTCCTCCAGTCCAGCTAGATGAAAGGCACAAGTCTGGCCTTTCAGCCTGACTCTGGGGTAGAGGAAGTGAGGGGGGGGGGGGGACACTGCCTATGTCCCAGCCCTGCCCCCCAGGAGGAGGCTGTGCTCACCATCGAACAGTGTGGGGGGGCTGCTGATGCATTTTCCATCCAGGGTGGGGGCTGGTAGGGTTATTTGCAAATCCACCAGACGCCTCTTCCCACAATGGATGTGAGCAGATTATGCTGTGCAGTGAATATAGAAATGGCATCTGAGAAGCTGTTGAGGGAACTCATGGCCACTGGACAGAGTGACGGCTTGTGACGTTGGTAGTTTTCAGAGACAGGTTGCACAGAGGCCTGGAGGAGAGAGGATGCCCTGCCTGCTCCCTTTGGGTCTGTAGGAAGCCCCAAAAGAGCACGCAGGGCGGAGGCCTCTGCAGCAGATGGGTGACGCGCCACTGACTGTGGGTGCTGCACATTTAGAGGGGCTTGGATTTGTTTTTATGTCTTTGTTGGTTTGATTTACATGACCGTTGCTCGGCACATGTCTCAGGACAGCACACATCATCAGCACACAGCAATTAAATCCACATAAAAATTACACAGTAAACAAATAATGAAAACAAAGCATGTCAACCTAAGGGAAGGAGAGTGCTGGGGAAGGAGTCAGGGCTTTAAGGCTTTCCAAAAGGTAGGCAGGGTGAGGGCCAGCCATATCTGAAGGGGGAGGCTGTTTCAAAGGGGAGGGTGACTTCACCTGGATTTTGCCAGACAACATTGCCAAAGTGACGGGACCCAAGCATGCTAACTCTATCGGATCTTACCAGAAGGGCAAAATAAATTGGAGATAGACCCGGCCCTGCACCAAGTTGTATATGGGTAGTCCTTGCTTACTGATTGTCTCATGCACTGATCGTTCGAAGTTACAGTGGTGCTAAAAAAATAACTTTGCGACCAATCCTTGCATTTACCACCATTGCAGCATCTCTCTCTCTGCCACCTGATCGCCATTTGCGTACTTTGCAACCCTCTTGTGACTAGCGGTTAATACTGTGCAGGGTGGAAAGCGGAAGTAAAATCGTAAGTCATGGTCACGTGATTTTTCACTTAGCGACCGTGTTGCTTTGCTTAACGACCGAAGGGGGAGTAAGGTTGTAAGCCCAGTCACAGTCACATGACTTTCTGCTGAGTGACCGCATTGTTAGTCCCAATTGTGGCTGCTCAGTGAGGACTACGTGTACCTGGATGTTTAATGATTAGGGTTATGTTCATGATCCCTGGGTTGACAGTGTTTTCTGTCACTGCTGTAGGCGCTTAGAGTCGTTGTGACTGGAGCAACGTAGGAGCAAAAGAAAGAGGCGGCGGGGAAAGGGGGCTTGCTAGTTATGGGTCTCTGCCAGAAAGGGCTGGTCTGCCCATCCGAGGCCTCTGCCAGTGCTGCCTCTCCTCCTGGAAGGGCTGTGGGTCAGGATCGCCCTCACTTAAGCCAAAAGGGCCTTTTGTGTCTGGCCCTGTGTTGGGGGTTCCCAGCTTGCTCTCCTTGTCTTGGCCCCCACTTTGACACACCACTCCAGCTGCCCCGCCTGGCCCCATACCTGCCCTGCGTGCTTGGCTCAGGGCTGCCTGCAGCTGAGTGGGTCTCTGCAGGCTGACCCCCCCCCAGCTGGAGAACCTCTGGGTTGGGAAAAGCCTCTGGACTCTGGTCATCCTGCCAGGAAAGGGGAGGCAAGGCCCCCTTGAGTCGGCCAGGGAGGCTCCTGCCCTGTCCTGTCTGTGTGGTTCTTGTCCAGTCCTGGATCCTTTAGCCTTCTGCGTTGGCCTTTGTAGACGGAGAGAACTGGGGAGGCAGTCAGGGCAATCGCTGACCTTTGCTGCTGCTGCTGCTCCGTTCCCCCCTCCCCTTGTCTTGACTCACAGTAGGATAAATGTTGATGCGTCTTCCCAGCCTTCTCCTCGTGTCCTGCCACGCTCATCCTTGTCTCTGGATTCACATGTTCGCTGTATCCCATCCAATGAGAATCAGGGAGAAATCAGATATTATGCTTTGGGCAAAGTCTTCTCTTCACTGCTAGAACTACCAGAGTTTGTCTCACCTGCTACAGATCACAGAATTTATATAAGCGTGCCCCATGCTCACAGTAGTATGGAGGTTCCAGACATCACCCAGCAGTAATTCTCCTGTTTTCCCCACCGCTTGTTTCATTTGTTTCCACAGAAAAAGAAAACAGAATAGCAGTGCAGCCTCTTTGCAGGCATGGATGAGGTGTAAAACCGCTCTTTTCTCTATGGTTTACTTTGCCTTTCCTAACAAGCCATTAGTAAGTGAGGTAGACTAGAATTGGATCTTTCAGGTGAAGCTGGGATGATGTAAACAGAACTAGACTAAGCTGTAGTCTTTATTTCCCATTTGACAGACGTTTGAAACAAAATCTGTACAAAATAATAAATACGCAACTACAAGCATATCTGTTTCAAGGTGCCAGGAGAAGGTTATGTAGGGGAAGGGTAACATTGCCGACAGAGTGTTTTTGTGCACAGTGAAAAGGGTCTAGGCCTGGAAGAGTGGCCCGTCAGTTGTAATTGCCCTGGAAGCTTACAGCAGCTGAGGTTCCATTGCTGAACAAAATTGGCTGCAAAATGCAGTCATATTGAGAAAACGTCATCTCCTAGAGATGGGGAGGGTCCTCTTGGCTATTTAGTCCCCTTCCCCGCTTCTTGTAGATCAGTCCACAGCTACAGCATCCCTGACAGGTTTCTGTTCAGTCTCTGGCTGAACATCCACAGCAAAGGAGAGATCTTCCCTCCTGCCTTTAGCCACCAAGAAGCTTCTCCAAGCTGCAATCTGCCCGCCAAGGAGACAAATATCTTGGCTTTCCCTGAACTCATGCCATATGCATACGAGAGGGCTGGGATATCTGTCTGTATGTACCCCATGTTCTCCAAATATGCTCACTGGATCTCAGAAACCTGTCTGCATGTTGCTGTGTATCTTGCAAACTTGAAATTGTAGGAAACTTTCCCTGAACTGTGACATGCTTGCACTGTTTCTGGTTTAGGATGTAGTGTGAACACAGTTTATTTGGTTAGTTATGACTTCATAGAATTATAAAATTGGGCAGGGCCATTTACTCTTATCATATCCAAATCCTATTCATTGCAGGAATTGAGACAACTTCCACTCGAAATAAACCTTGGGTCAACCCACTTAGTATCTCACTCCAGTTTAATGAGAAACCATTGCTGAGTAGTCTTGAGTTCAGTCTTCAAACCAGCTTCTATCTACTATATCTCTCTTGCCACCAGCGCCCAGTTAAGAAGTTTGATTATCAGACTGTCATGGGATAATTTGTCAAATGCTTTCATGAAATCAAGATAAATTACGTCTGCGGCATTCCCCTGCCTACTAAGGACGTTAGTTATACAGTCAAAAAATGAAATAAGCTTGGTTTGACAAGATTTGTTCTTGACAAATCTGTGCTGACTTCTAATGATTATTGCATTTTTTTTCAAGATGCTTTCCTATCTATCTTCCTTCCTTCCTTCCTTCCTTCCTTCCTTCCTTCCTTCCTTCCTTCCTTCCTTCCTTCCTTCCTTCCTTCCTTCCTTCCTTCCTGATCTGCTAACCTTCCCAGGTAGACTAGCTTTGTGTCTCCTTTTTCCCTTTTTGAAGATACGGACAGTGTCTTCTTTCTTTCAGCTATTAGCCATTCGCCCATTCACCGGTATTTCTCAGAGACAATACCTAACGGTTCATCCAGACCATCAGCAAGTTCCTTCAGTACACTGGTCCTGCTCATTTCTTCTTGTTAGAAGAGATACAGCCCAAAGAGTTGGTTAGCTGGCAGAATTTTGCTGTCTTCATGGAGCATCTGGTAAAGTGGTCCTTTTCAACTCCTTTTCTTTTGAATATATCTGAAGAAGCTTTTTCTCTTGGCTTTAGTCTTAGTTTTTCCCACCACCTCTACAATCCTGAGCTATTTGCCTATACTGTTCCTTGGTAACGTGTCTCTCTTTCCATGTTTTACATTGGGTTCTTTCGCCATCTTGCGCAAGGCAAAACTGAAGAAGAGAACAACAACAACAACAACAACAACAACAACTCCTCCCCCCCCCCAAATCCTGGGCCTTCCCCTTCTGCCTTTTTCCAACTAAGACCCATCTGCACTTTCCATTTTTGCCCAGAACATTTTTTGCTGCAGTCCATGAATCCCAATGACAGTCATTTATTTTATTCACCTGCCCAAGCAAAAAAACCCAAAATGTAATAATTAAGAATGAGGCAAGTAGCCTGGCAAATAAATGGGCATGTTTTATTCATTATTGAAATGAATAATGCATTTTTGTAATTCCTTTTCTATTCATTCAAAACAAACAATAAAGAAAGAAATATGTGCAATAGTTCATAACCTCCTCCCGAGTTCAAGATAAATTTTATTGCTGGCAGATTCAGTATTTAAATGAAAAAATGTGCATTAATGTGCAGTTTCAAATGAGCAGTGAAAGGAATCCAGCACTCTTTGTGCTGTCAGAAGGCTTTGTGCTTTACAATTACAAGGCCCTTGTGGACCCCCGCAGGGACACATCCCCCACCCACAAGCAAAGCGAATGGTTCGTGTGGAAGGTCAGGAGGGCCTCGGTGAAGAGGACTAGCTGAGGTCTGTTTCTGCCTGTGGCCCCAGAAGCACTTGGACTGAGTGTCAGGGCCCCAGGTCCTCAGGCTGGCTTTGGCCCTGCCCAGGCGTCAAAGTTGTTCTTGCTTTCCTGCTGTCTCTGGTCTAAAGCTGTGCATATGAGGCCTTCCCCGTGAGGTGGGTTGGGCTGGCCAAAGTCCTAAGAGAGTTTCCATGGCGAGGGTCAGCCGAGTGTGAGTAGGGCCTTGTTTTGTTTCTGATCTGGTCTGTGAGCTAGCTACAAGGTGGAGGACACCTGTGAGTTGAGTCAGTCCTGGTGATCTTATAGATACCTCCGTGCAAATGAATGGAAGTGGGTTGCCACTGCATTATTTTTCAGCTTCCCATCCTGATCTGTAATCCTGGGACCTCCTGGTGGCCTCCCCTCCCAGGAGTAACCGGGGCCGATTCTGCTTCCAAGCCTGGACGAGGTGGGCTGTGTGCTGCCCACTTCCGTTGTTTGTATGCAGACTCTCCTTGATCCCCAGACTCGACTAGCCACAGAATTTGGAGCAAAGAACTGGACCCGAGGCGCAGTCCTAGAGTACAACTTTCTGATCTTGCTATTTCCCTTGTGATCGTGACAAAAAATGCCAAATGCAGCATGTAGCCATATGAGAGGAATGCAAAACATATCAGAAGACACCTTGGTGGCACAAAATATGCCAATTCTGCAGAAATAGGAACAAGCTCAGCTTAATTCACAGTCCAGGTGCGTGCACAGTAAACAGAAGTGGAGCTTTGCAAGGGAAATGCCCAGCAGAGCCAACCTGGCATCTTCCCAACAAGTCAAGCTTGTGTCCTATCTAAGCACCAGCCACGTCTGCCTTTAAAAAGCCACCCCTCCTGGCTTGCTCTGGGGGAACAGGACTCAAATCCAGGACAAGGCAGGTTGTAGCTTAAATGGGGTTCTTGATGCTCTCTGAGCTTGGTGCTTTGCTTGCAGACGTTTCATTGCCCAACCAGGCCACATCATCAGTGCTGTGACGAGTGTGGGGCTTGCTGCCTGTTGGTGTGCAGTAGCTCGCCCTGCCCATGTGGGTGGGGTGTGGCTTCCTCCTGGGTGGTTCCTGGATTGGAGCATCGTCTTTCGCCTGGTCATTTGCCTGGTGCCGATCCCTGTGTGTTTGAGTGTTGGCTGCTGGATAGCTTTATACTTTCCCAGCGCTGGAGCCCGCCTGACAGGTACTGCACAGTTGTTACCTGCATTTTCTCGCCAGAAGGTTAATACATTGTACAGCAGTGAGCATTTTTCCTACCCTTTCCCTGCTTCTCTGGATTAGATGATCTGAATGAGGAGAAGGCTACCGAGCAGCATCCCTTTGTGAGAGCTGGCTCCGAGAACAGCCTGGAAGTCTTCTAAATAAGCAAACATCTGCTGGAGCTGAGCCCACTGTTCTGACTGACTGGCTTGGAACGAAGTGCTACAAGAGGCCTGCCTCCTTTACCCACTGCAAATAAGAGAGTTTAAAAAATTATTTCCATGATGAGTGAAGGGGGTGTCTTGATTGCTTGGGGGCGCCTGTATGCCCTCCCGTCCACTCCAGTCTCATATTTTCCACAAACGAACAAGAAAAGCACCCCACCACAAAGTTCGAGGAAGGAGGATGATTGAAAAAAAGCTGCAAAGCAGCTGCTGTGTTACTTCAAGATATTTTATTTATGAAGCCTTTCAGATAATAATTCTTTATCCATCATACAAAAATAAGGGGAATAAACATCGAAATGATTTAAAGCCTCACAAAATAAAGTTTTTGTAAACTATACTTTCTAATTGCAAATAGGAAAAAGTCAAGTGGGACCCGTTTTACATTAAAAGTAATTAATTACCAGTACAAATAACATAGAGTCCCAAACCACCTAATTACATTCAGTCAGACAGAAAGGCCTTATTTCTGCTCGCTGGGGGAAGGTGGCAACTGCTGAAGCCCTCTTGGAAGCCAGACTCCACAGATCTGAAGTGCTCGTCCTTAAGGACGGCTCTCAAGATGGTGACCATCATCTTAACATCCTCTCCTCCGTCCATGGGACACCACAAAGTATGTCAGCACAGACCCCCTCTGTCTTCCTGACAGCTCAGGTCTTCATTGCACCATTTTCATTTACATTTGTATTTCAAGGTAGAGATTTGACTCGCAAAAGATGTGGAATCTGGTTTTGTCAGTTGAGCTAGAAATACATGCCTCCAGCTTCCAAAACCTTTGGGAGAGCCCTCCAAAACTTTTAATAGGACAGAAAGGAAAAAAATATTAAATACAACAGGAAGGGTAATTTTAATGTTATGAATTTAATGTTAATTACATTTAAATAGGAATGGCATGAAATGAAAATTGGTCTTTGTCCTGGCCCTACCTAATGCTTGCAGTGCGGCCACGGCCAGGCGGGTCCTCTGCACAGAAGTACCGGGGCCCCTGGCCTGGACGCCCCTTTCCCACCAGACCGGAAGGATAGGAAATTAATGGGCTTCTGTCTGGGAAAGAGGAGGGAAGCCAACCAGAGGGCTTCTTCTGGAGCTACTGAGGCAGGTCTGATCCTCCTTGAACCCGTGCGTTCCCGACTTACCTCCTTTTGTGGCTGAACCCCTCCTTGTGCAGAAGGTTCAGGCATTCAACTCCAAGCTGCCTGCTTCGGTCGATTTTATAGCCCATGCATTCTGCTTTGATCTGAAAGACTCTCAGCAGGGTTCCCTAGATTTCTAGTGTGTGAAACAGTACAGGAGCCACGGGGGGTGATTTTGATCCAAGCTGTGTTACGGCAGGAGGGGGCATTTCATCCTCCCGCTGCTGGCCGCCACACCTTTGTTCTGCTGTGTATAAGCGCGCATTTCTCACCACCATCAGTCCCAGAGGGAGTTTATTCTTTCGTTATTTTTAAAACATTTATGCAGTCCTTTCTCACATTGATAATTTACAGTGTTTAAAAAATAAAAGTAAGAATAAACCAGCTTCGGGCAGTGGCACCAACACATAATGTTGTGGGTGCCAAAGAAATAAATAAAAAATGTCCCAAATCTCGCAAGCAGACTACTAGCTTTGGCCACTGGTGAGTGTGCATTTTGGAGATTACGCTGTGATTAACACCACAGCAGACAATAACTTAAGCAGAACGGATAAGAGCGTAAGTCAGAGTTACTCGCAATTGACCTAAATGCCCCTTTGCTGCTACTATCACAGAATCTCTCCCTGCCTTTCTCTTGGCCATGAAGGCTCACCAGAGGCAAAACAGCACAAAGCTAATAGAGGGGGCTTCTTCTGCCCTTCTCCCAGGCCACAAGGTGATCTCAGCGGGCCCTCCCTGCACCTCCGGCGGCCCTTCTGGCTTCAGCAGGGCCCACTGGGCAAGATCTGTGGCCTGTCCTTTGGCCCGTATCTGGGGCCCAAATCGGAGAAGCACTCACGCACACGTGTCTAGTCCACGGAGCTTGCAGAAGCATCCAGCCGCAAGTCAGCCCCAGGCCTCCCCTCTGGGTGCGATTTTTTAATTTCAGGAATAGCATTTAATCTATATTGAAAGAGGCACTTGCCAGAGAGCTTTGATAGCTGGTTTTGGCTTGAGGCAGGATCTGCAGTGGGATCTTTAGAAGATGAGAAGGAAAAGCTTAAAGACCTCACGTGCCAGATTCAGCTCAGGGTGACAGGTAATTTGGGTGTGGCGCCTGCAGGAACCCAGCTGTTGCTTCTGCATGTGGCGTGAACTAGGCCACGGCATTAAGCTGCCTTGCGGCTGATTGATTGGGGCGTTGCGTGTTGTCTGATGCCAGCAATTGTCACAACTTAATTTGGATTAGAGAATTAAATGCTGTGCGCGGTCTCTCCAAGGAAAAGGCCTTTGCTTGTACCAGCTGTATCAAACACGGTAAGCATTCTGGAAAAAAGCTAACAGCCAGCTTGACAGGAGGCCGCCCACGTTCCTTTGTCTGGCATCTGGTGACATGAATCAATAAAAACAGGAAAGGGCCATAAAATAATTCATTGCATGTTCTTCAGCTGGCCAGACCTCCGGAAAGTGACAATGGGTTGTAAAATGAAGATGCTGCACAGATATTCTAGGGAATGGAAGCTTGAGAACTGATAAAGGTGTCCAATCTAAGGCTGTTTTACAATTTAGAAGCAAAAATGGTGTTATCCGGTAATAAATTCTGGCCAGACTTGAGTCATATATTACTCAAGATACAATTAGATCTGTCAGTTCTCTGAGAAGGAAAACTCATTTTCCTTCTGAACCATCTATTGTGTGTCTTTACAAGTCATTGGTGTGATGGTGTGAATGGTGTGTCATGTTAGATTAACTCTCTCATCTTTTCTTCTTCCTCTAGCTTATTTTAACTTGTGATCGATCTTTGTTTGAGTAAAAAAAGTGGAATTTTGTTTTGCCTCGGAAGGGGTTTAAGACCCCAAGAGGCTAGTCTCAGACTGTGACAGTTTGCTTAAAGAATTCAAAGTGTGTCTCAATTTAAGCTAATGGCTTAACTAAATCAAACATATTTTAGAGGATTTTTAATACAGAGTGACTGCTTGTACGATCTCCTTTCTTCCAGGAACAAAAACTGGTGTACATAGTGCCCCATCCTCTTTTGTTCCCCTGCCCCTCAACCAGTCGCAGGCTTCATGTGGAACCCAGGAAGAAAAAAAGGGAAGACCCCCCCACCCAAGGCTGGCTTGTGGAGACCCAAAAAGATGTCCCTGCCTGCCATCTCTTCTACAGCCCCCCAGAGACCCCTTTCCTCCTCCCCCAGGATGCTCTCCCGACTCTTTGGCATTACCTCCTCCAGCCTGTGGTTTCCTGCTGCAGGTGGGCACGATGGATGGCTTCTGCTGGTGCTGCTTTGGGAGATTCTGGGGTCTTCCAGCAGGTGATGCGCTCTGCCGTTGCCCTGCAGGTCTCCCCCTGCAGCTTCCAGATGAGCTTTCTTCTCCTGGTCTGGAGTACAGAGTGACCCCCTGTGTCTCCAGCCAGCATGAGGAGAGGGCAGTTGTCATGGTATGTGGGAGCTGAGAGACGGGGGGAAGAGCCCCAGCCAGGATAAGTGGCAGCCTAGCCCGCAGAATGGCAAATGTCCCAGAAGGGACCCTCCTTAGTTTCTTGGACTGTAACAGCAACGGAGGAGAAATGTACTTTCAGACTTGCAAGATTCTGTTCTTTGATAATTTACAGAAGAGGAAGTTGGGGCAAGCAAGCAGAAACTACCTTGTCGGGCTGGGCACGTCACCCCAGCCTTATTCTCTCTTTCCTAGCACTCGGTCTGCGGCCTCTGCTTTTACTCTCAGGGTTGTGGTGAGCCCCGGAGGCCTTGAGGACTAGCCCCTGAATCCTCGCCCAGCTGTAAGGCACAGAACCGAGCTTGCTCGGCCTCATCTCTTGCCATGGTTTCCGGGGTGGCCTCCCTCAGAGATGTGCTTCTTCCTGGGAATTTTGAAGGGTGCAGCTGGCCTTGTGGCAAGGTCGCCTGTGCCATGGCTTGAAAGGCAACTGTGTTTGCTCAGCCCCACCTCAGCCTTGGAGATGGCTCCTCTGGGGCTGGGGTCCGGTGCTGCGCATACCCACTAGCCTCCCTCCTGTTCCCTCTTTTGGAGCTGAGAGACAGCCTCAGCGTCGGCCATCGTCCTCCGGCGTGCCTTGTGGCCAGGGCTGCACAGCGTTGGCTCCCCTTGATGTGCGATCCCCCTGCTTTAAAGCGTATGTGGGGGAGAGGTTGCTTCAACTGCCCCACGGCTCTGCAGACCTCGGAAGGGAGGTCTAAGGTCTAAGACGTAGGCCTACAAATATCTCGGCTAGTACTTATTTCAGGTGCCAAAAACCTGTGACGTAGTAGCCAGTTACGCAGGTCAGAGGGGGAACAGCTGGGTGTCTGCTACTCATACGTTCTCTCAGGCCGCGGTCTCAGCTTTCTCCTACCGGACAGAGCGTCACGGCTACAAGGACATGCCTGGGCTAGATCGGCGCCATCCACATTCCCGAGAGCTGCGCTCCATGCCTGTTGCGGATGCTCTTCTTCAACGAGAGCCCGTGGCTGGTTTGAGCAGATTCTTGGTGGAGAGTCTCTGGCTCAGCTCATACTCCCAGATAGCCACAGTTCTCCCTGGAAGAGCCATGTTTCCTCTGGCTTGGCGTATTGTGGGTTTGCTTGCCAAGCTCTGGGTGTGATGTGAAACAGAGAATCAAGACTTTGTCGTGCAGAGGGACAGAGCTGCCCCTCATATCGCGTCCGTCTCCATCCCATCTGCCCACCCTTCATGCCCCCTGGCACACTTCCATCTCAATGGCATGGAAGGGGAGATGACCGTTCATCTGTTCCGAAGCGAAATGCTTCTGGCTTGCCCAGGCCGTCATCCCCGGGGAACAGAATCCTTCCTTTATATTCTCAAAGGCCGCCCCTTTTGAACCGTAAGAAAAAGAAATGCAGGCTTGAGAGTCAGCCTTACTATCCGTGAGCTGAACTTGAAATCTTCCACCGCCCTTGGCAAACTTCGAGAGGCTCCTGGTCACCAGACAGTAAAAATTTGCACCCAAGGTAGAATTTTACCTTTCAGGAAAAATGCAGATTCCTTTTCAGAAGCTACTTTCAGTTAATGGGATTCTAAATGTAGACCTTGCGTTTTCTGCATTCTTTGCGAACCAGAGTTGGGGTTGGGTTTTTTGTTTCAGCTGCCTGTCTATTTTCCTTCACTCCTTCCTTCTAAAGATGTAAGTCTACAAAGATCAGAGTGGATTTCAGAAGGTGGAAAGAGGAGGAGCAGCAGTAACACTGATGCAAAAACAGACACGCATATGGATATTTATAGAGGTCATTAAATGCCAGGATTCTAGGTACAGAATTTGCCTTTATCATGATGTGGAACTTTGAATTCCCCTCTTTACCCCACCCCACCCCACCCCACCCCACCCCACCTCCCGCCTTCACACCTCTGTTTTAACACAGATTATACACAATCCTGCCCAAAGGGTTCATTTCTGTATTAACTCTCCTGTCTTTGAAACCTTGATGACTTAGAGTTATTGAATAGCATTTCTCGCTCTCTCTCGGCAACTGTTTTTTCCTTTAAAAGCTGTCTCCTTTCCTCTTCAAAACAATTGATTCTTGAATCCAGGTCACTGCTTGCACCTCAATTAGTCAACTGCAAAATGCAGAGGAAAGGCTGTCTCTCTCTCTCTCCCCCCCTCTCTCTCAGCCCTGCCCCCTCCCCAGCATGGAGGAGATCTTGCCCTCCCCGCCAGCCTAGCTGGCTTGGTGGGTCTGCTCTGCTCTGGGCAAGGTGGCCTTGCCAGCATGGCCAGGCTCTACACCAAAGGCTTGGCTGCCCGCGCCACCAAGGCCGGCATCTGGGACCGCAGTCTGTGGCCTCTGCCACCTCTTCCACTGCTCCCACCCTCCTTGGGCCCCCACGCGGGGTTGCTGTCCCAGGTGCTTTAGGGGTAGGTCCTCCCCGACTTGCAGGCGCGCAGCTACGGCTATACCACACTCTCCTCCAACCGCTCCACATTGAGGAAGGGCCCGGGCCTTCTGCTGGTGCTGTCTTCGGTGGGCGTGCACGGCACCAGCCTCCCATGGACCGACTGGCTGCGCTTGGCCCACATGAAGCTCAGGCGCTTGGCGTAGTTGTAGCAAGAGCTGGAGGAGGCGTCTCCCATGTCCAAGGAATTGCTGCGTCTGGCTTTGGCCGAGGCCTGGGGCCTCCGGGCGGTTCCTCCCGTCCGACGCTCAGGAGCCTCGGGTGCCCCCGCCTTGGCCCACCCCTGCTGGCACTCCCTGGGGGGTGTCCGCTGGGGGAGAGAGCCATTCGGGTGTCCACCGTTGGTCTGTGAGTGCACGTTGCTGACCCTGGGCAGGCTCCCGTGAACGCTGCCGCAGACCTTGTACTTCACCATCATGACTCCTGTGAAGACCAGCAAGGAAGCCACAATGATGCCTCCCACTGTCACCGTCAGGGCCCCCCCCAGGAAGTGGACGTGCAGCGAATGGCAGTCTGGGTAGGCTTCCTGCGTGGTAAACTGGGCACAGCCCAGCAGGTGGGTGGCTGCCAGAGATGTGGCCAGGTCGTCAAAGATGGCTAAAACGCACAGGTCGTAATCCATGCTGGGCACAAGATGCTTGAGGATGAAGTGCTGGCTGCTGGCGGGGATAATTCTGCAGGCGAGAAAGAGGGGAACAGTGATAAGCATCTGAGGCCGCCCACCCACCCACCCCCTCCTCCAGCCTGGAGACTCACGTCTTCCTCTCTAGGAAGACCGATGAAGGGGCAAAGGCCGCCTGGCCTGGCCGTGGGCCTTTCCGCCCCCCCCCGCCTTCCGATATGCAGACCACTTATCTGCACACTAATGGCCTATTACTCTTTCCGCTACACTTTCTTACAGTCGCTGTGAGACCAGGGAAGTCCAGGTTAATCTTGCAACACAGTTAACAGTGCACGAGGAAGAAGATAGCACTAGCCATAAAACGTTCTGCCTTAAAACCAAGAGCTGTTGTCATATTCTGCAGATCTTTCAGTCCTCCTTGAAACCAGTGAAGTTTCGTCTCCTCCTCGAGCACTGTCACTCCTAGATTAGTATATCGGCAAAAGGACCCTGAGGAAGCAGAAGCTCTCTCCTCACCCCCCACCCCCTGCTGAGCACTTCATTTGTTTCCCTGGTCCTGGTCCGAGGATGAGAGAGCGGAAGAGCAGGGCAGGACTGGGCCGCGAGGGAGGGAGGAGGCTCCCCAGACCTCCGGGCCAGGAGAGCTCAGGGCAGAGCCTGGCTGCCTCTCTGGTTGCAGGCCAACCTGAGCTTCCTCTGGGAAGGGCAGATGATTTATTTAGACCCAGGGCTTGTGGCAAAGCCATTCTCAGTGTGTCGCCAGAGTTAGCGGGAAATGGATAATGGTGAACCACATTTTCTGTGGTTTCAATTTTTAAGGTTAGAAATTCCTACAAAATGGAAACATTGGAAAAGAGATTCACTTGTGGAAAACCCTTTTCTTTGAGCTGTTTGTATTGTGCTTAAGGGTTCTGCTCTTAGAACAATTAATTCTGCAATCTCCCTCTGCGGTTTAACCCAAGTTTATTTAAATACACCTCTTTTGGATCCTTCCCCCACCTCCTGCCAGGTAGATGGGCAGAAAACTTTGCAGAAGCGCCTCCGTTCTGAAACTTCTGAGTCATCCCTGGGCTTGAACTTCAGCGCTGGATGCCTCCCCTGCCTCACTTGAGAAACTAGACCTGGCTCTTTACCACGTGGAGCCAAAGCCTTCAAGAGGTTGATTTCACTCAGGGTCACGTCCCTTCTTTGGCGACTCTTTATTTCAGGGGAGCAGTCACAGGGCCTTGTACAGAATTGCCTTTTTGGCACGCTCCACTCAGTTTGCATGACACACTGCATCGCAAACTGGTTAACGGATCACACATCTCGTCTGACTGGTGCACAGTTGAAGTCTTGTGGGAACTGAGAAAAGGGGCAAATTGAGAAAAGCGGGTCTATGGCTGTTGTGCAATCAAACTCTGCCTCCATCCCTGTTCACAGAGGGAGAGCCCCCTGGCTGAGCAAGCAGCCGAGAGGTAATCGGGGAGGTTCTTTTGTGTCCTGAGAAATCTGTAGAAGTAGCCAGGGACCTTAATTGCCAAGACTTCTTCAGGAAGGAGAGGCTGAAATTAAGAGCCCTTGGCCTGTCCATCCACAGGCCAAGGGAAAGCAGTCTCAGGACAAGGCCCTGTCTGGGAAGCCTGATGCCCCATACCGAAGCCTCCTTACCTGTAAACAAGGGCATCGTCTGCAGTGCAGTTGTACTGGATCTGATACATCCAGGCCATGTAGGTTGACTTCTCCACCACCCAACGCACCAGTGCTGATGTAGCAGTCACATCCAGGACCTCCACTCTCTTGTCGGAAGCCTCTTGGGTGGCATTAGCAGAGCTCTTGGCTGAGGTGGCAATGTCAGAGGAGCCTGGATCCTGCTGTAGCACAGTAATGCTGCCGTTCCCTCGATGAGGCAAGGGGATGATTTTGAGGTCCACGATGGCCGTCGACTCCCCGGCAGCGTTGATGGCAATGCAGGTGTAGGCTCCGTCATCGCGGATGGTGGTCACCAAGATGTCAAGAGTGCCGTTGCGGAATGACATGGTCCTGGAGGAGTTGGCGATGATTTTGTCATCGGGTGAGACCCAGTGGATGACTGGTTCAGGGTCCCCAATGGCCCTACACCTCAGGGTGGCCCTTTGGCCCTCCAAGATCCAGAGCTTGTGGGTGTGCCGGGTGATGAGAGGGGGCTCGCACGTGAAGTCCTCCTCTGGCACAGACCAAAAATACCGGCCAGCCACTTGTTGGGGGGAAGCACAGGTCTCCATGTCATCCTCTCTCACCAAACGCCGCAGCCATAGCAACTCGCAGTTGCAATGCAGAGGGTTTCCTCCAAAGCTGAGCACGATGGTGGCAGTGTAAGGGGTTGGGCTGATGGCCCCAATCTGGGAGCGGGCAAACAGCGGGTCAGGGGGCAGTGTGGAAAGGCGGTTGGAGGTCATATCCAGGCGCGAGAGCTTGTAAAGTTCATCAAAGGTTCCTTCCATAATGAAGTCAATCAAGTTATGATCCAGGTTCAGTGTGTGAAGGCAGAGCATCCCCCGGATCCCTTCCCAAGGGACACTGTGCAGGTTGTTGTAGGACAAATCCAGGTCTTCCAGAGTCAACAAAAAGTCGTCAAAAGCAGCCCCAGAGATATTGACCAGCTGGTTATTATTCAGGATGAGGTGCTGGAGGTTCAGCATCCCGCGCAGAGCCTCCTCCCTGATCTCCGTCAGCCGGTTGCTGTCCAGGTGGAGTGAGCGGAGGCTCTCTAGGTCCCCAAATGCAAAGGGGCGGAGGGTATCGATGGTGTTCCGTGAGAGGGTAAGATCCACGAGGCCCGTCATGTTCAGAAAGTCTGGTGGTTCCACCACCCGGATGAAATTGTCAGCCAGGCGCAGCTCCACCGTCCGTCGGTCAATGTTGGGTGGAATGAAGAGGAGTCCCTTGTTAGCGCAGAGGGTGCTGAGGGAGTCGGAGAGGTTTTGACAGACGCAGTGAAAGGGGCAGGCCTCCACCTGAGCTAAGGTGCTCCCCACCATCAGAAGCTGGATCAGGAGCAGCCTTTCCATGATAGTTGCCTTTGCAGGCCCTGGAAAACTGGCAAAGAGAGAAAAACAGATGGATGAGTGTAAGGGATGCGGAACCTGGCTCTTCCTTTGTAACTTTTGCCCTTTTAAATCTAACAGCTGCAGTACACGTCCTTTCCGCCTTTCTTGGTACTTCCTACACCTTTGCTTGAATTTTGTGCGCTCAGTCTTCTAGTCCAACCGGCTGCTAGACCATCTCCGGAAGTAGCCTGTTCACAGACTTTCAGCTTGTTCAGTCGGGAAGTTCTCCTGATATCTAGTCTGAACCTCCTTCCTTGCAATTTTAATCTAGTAGTTCTGGTCCTGCAGTAGACAATACATCTACTTCCTCTTCTGCATGACAACCTTTTAGATATATGAAGGTTGCTATCATGTTTTCTCTCAGTAATCTGTTCCATAGGCTAAACATGCCCAGATCCTTTAACTGAACCTTAGTAGCCTGTCTCTCAACTCCGGTTTGTCACTGTTGTTTTTGAACTGGAATGCCCAGAACTGGACACAGGATTCCTACCGGGGTCTGACCAGGCAGAGGAGAGGGGAACAATTAGTTCCTGTGATCTGGACCCTGCATACCACTTAATGCTCTGCAAGATTGCATTTGCCTTTTTGGCAGCTGCGTCACTCAGCTGGCTCAGATCCATTTCCCACATTCTACTGCCAAGCCAGGTTTCCCCATCTTATACTTGTGCCTTTCTTTTTTCCTATCCGTATGCAGAAGTTTATATTTTTTCCTGTTACATTTCATCCTATTTATTTCAGTCCACTGCTCAAACCGGCCTAGATCTTTTTGAATCTTCTGTCATCTAAAATATTAGCCACCTCTTCCAGCTTTGTGTCATCTGTGACAACCTCATGTTGGCTCCTGTTCATTGAAGTATTCATAAACTATATATAATTATAAATGATTTGTCAGACATACATATTTCACCTTACTTTAACACAGCCTTTGCCATTTCCACTTCTACTTAAAAGTCTACCTGCAAATTATGAATTTCAGTGCCCTTTTTCTTATCCAACCATCTCTGTGTCTAATATGTATAATTAAGAAATAGCCGAATCAGGAAGAAAATCTGAATGAGTTAACATGAGTGAGGAGAGAAAGGTGGAATGTCCGAAAGATGGGAAAAACCAGATGCTCCTTCTTAAAACATATCGCATTTCTAGATTCATTGACAAACTTGTTTTGATCTGCTCCTCTCACCTGGATTTCTGTTTCTTGGTGGAATGTCAGGAAGGAGCAAATATGTGATCAGGATCAAATTTCTCCCCGCTTCCATTTGGAAAGTCCTCTGGGAATCTGCTTGGCAGCTTCCCGAATTCATGGACGCCGAGGACGGGAAAGAAAATCAGCCTCTCGCGTTGCTCTCTCACCCCCCAAGTTCTTCTAAAAATTGCTGCAACAGTGATTCTTAATGTGGCAGAAGGGCAAAATCACTGACTGTGTAGAGAATAGCCCTATGACTGCATTTAATTAATTAAATTAAAATTAAATTAAATCAAAGTTGGTGTTTATCTTAGCAACATCCAGTTTGTTGAGTGAACATAATTCTAATTAACATAACATTAAATTAAATCTGTATTAGTTTTTATTGAAGCCACACTCAGTTTGTGGAGTACAGCCATAGCACACTGCTCAGAATTAAGTCTTGGCCCAAAAATGGGTTGTAGACCATGTAATCTTCCAGAAATCCATCCCAAGTGACTAGGGCTTAGCTCCTGTTCAGTGTAGCATGTGTGAAATCATAGGCTGGTTCACATAACTCGTAAAGCCATAATGGAGCCTCGTTAGTTGTATTGCTGAATTTGGGCAGCATAATCTGATGGTCTGGGAACTGCAGACTGTTCACTGTGCTGAACACGTTGCCCACCCCAATCTTATGTGATCCAGACCACTGGCTTGTACAACAAGCCATAGTTAAAACAAATCATGGCTTAGTACAATGTGTGGTTGAATGGGTAAAATAATGCTGCCTTGGATACCCCCCATCTCATCATCGAGTTTTACTAGCGGCTATTTGGGGTTAGGGAAGAGGCACTAAATGTTGTGACTTGATTGCAGCCCACCAAGAGCGTCCAAGGTGATCCAAGGCCTAGAGTTCGTTCTTTGGCCAGATAGTCTAGGCCAGAAGAAAAGTGCCTGCTGTTTCCGTTTCAGCCTTTGTGAGATGCTGCGTTGTCATTTGGTAAGGTTCAGCTGCGCCCGAGGCCCTAGATGCTCACCCTTAGTACATGAGATGATTCAAAACTGGGCGGGATAGCTAAGAGGCTAGACGAAGCGTCTTCTGCTTCACTGGATGAGTTCAGTGAGCCTTTTGCCGGAGATGTCCAGCAAAAGACGGGGCCCAGACCCGGGTTATAGCTGGCGGCCTAAACGGTGAGATGGGAACCCGCAGGTCTCAGGTTAGGCAGAGCTGTTGCGTAAATACGGAGCAAATACCTCCCGGCCTCAAGGCCAGGAGCGCAGCGGCCGAATTTCTTGCCTTTTCAAGCCAAGAGGAAATGGCCGCTCGCCTCGTTCAACCCTGGAGCTGGAACCCCCACGTGGAGGGCTTGAGGTCCGTCCTGCAGCGGGCAGGTCTTCCGTGTTTATCTGGCTCCCCTCCCTCGCCTGCTGCGAAGCCGCTTCGCTAGCTGTGCTGCATCTGCTGCGAGGAGGTTTCTGAGTAATGGGCCGGGGCGTCCGGAGAGCCGGGCCTGGCAGCCGCAGGGGCTGCCTTCAGTTCTCGGCAGCCATCGGTCACGCTGGCTGGAAGGGGGTGCTGACGGCAGGGGCAAAGTGCTGCACGCAGCCTTGTCTTTTAATAAATAGCCGCTCTTCTATTTATAAAAGACCTGTTTTCAGACTCCTTATCTCAAGCTTTCGAAGACTAGTGCGGTGTGGCCTGCATTCATTTTACAGAACAGGCTTTGTCTGAGACAAGGAATCGATGCTGTAGACATGGCCTCATATCCTTCAAAAAGATAAATAAATAAAACCTGCAATTCTGCATCCAAAAAAGCAAAACAAAGCAACAACAACAACAAAAATAAAAAACCAACAGTAGTGAAGCCCTTCTGCTCAATAGGATGATGTTTTAAACAGAAGAACATTAAGACAAATGAAATCACCTTTGTGGTTTGACAGCTCTTCTTCCTGCACATATTAAAACACTACATTGTGGAGAAAGGTTCTAACCAGGCCATTTTCCTTACGTGTCAGCTTTCCAGGTAAAAGGATATGTTCCTTTTCAGTAGAATTCAGTTATGAGGGAGGGAGGGAGGGAGGGAGGGAGGAAATGCCTTGACCCTGGTTTTTATTGTGTAATCAGAATTGGGGCCAGAGAGAAAGGGAAGAGTCTGACAGGAATGGATGATTAAAACCCTGAGATTTCTGAAAGACCATTAAAAAAACAAACAAACTGTTCAGAGTTGAACAGTGAGGTGGGCAAGGGTGGTGACAAGTGTCCAGTTATTTTGAATGGTTAATATAAAAAGAGGCAGCAAAGACAGTGTCTCTGCCCTCAAGAGACCACCCCTTAATCCAGCCAACACGGGCAGCTTTATTGGAGAAGGTAGTGAGGCGACAATTATGGAGAGCCCTGGATCACTTTCAGTCAGGTTTCAGGCCTGGACCTGGGACTGAAACTGCACTGGTCACTCTTGGTCAGCTGGATCTCTCAGCGGCCTTCAGCGAGATCAGCTGCAGTGGTCTAAGCTGCTTGCAGGGGTTGGGGTCAGAGGCGTTCTGCAGAGGGTCCGCTTCTTCTAAGTGGGTAGTTTCATTAAGAAGTCAAGCCCTCAGCTATTGCTGTTTGGACTCAAATCTCTCCCCCCTACGGTAGTTAACATCTGAGTAAAGCCACTGGAGAGGTCATCTGTCAGCATGTATCTCTGCCAGAAGCTCCCCAGAGCAGAGATGGAGTGGAAGTCTTGACACAGCGCCTGGATGGGAGAAACAGATTAAGATGGAACGGCCTTCCAGTCTCAAGACGCCTTTAGGTTTGGATGGGACGGCACCCCCCTAGAAGGAGGTGGTCCTCAACCATGGACTTGTAGTTCCTGTTAGAGCAGCAGAAAGAATCCATGGTTAGCTGCAACCCTTCTTGGAGAGGGTTGCGCTAGTAACTGTCATTCACACCTTTGTCACCTCACACTTGGATTATTTCAGTTTGTTCTGTATGGGGCTGCTCTTGAAGACCTATCTCTGAGAGCCTTGGAAACTCCAGCCAGTACAAAGTGCATCTGCCCTCTTGTTAATCAGTAAAAGCCATTATAGCAATGTTAACACCTTTATTGCAGGAGCTGGATTAACTACCAGCGTTTCTGGTGCAATTCAAGTGCTAGCTGTGTTTCTGGGTACCTTTAAGACTGTCTGCTCTGCCTCCTACTCAGACCAGCAGACAGGATGCTGCACATCCACACTCTTGAAAGAGGGGGGTCACAGAAATGAACCTTCTCCTTGGTGGCCCCCCACCTTCTGGAGTATTCTGCCCCCGATGTTGGATGGCTCCCTCCTTGCTAATATATAGGAGGGCAGCCCTTGGGGGCTCCTCCAGAGACTTCAGGGAATTAGTGATTTGTTGCACCAGAGCTATGGGTGTGCTGTCCAGTGTGTTTTTAGCGGCAAGTTTTTTTTAATACTGACAACTAACTAATCTGCTGGTGTGATCATTAATAGTTGTTACATTGGTACTGTTTTATGGTGCTCGGTGTCAGCTGCTGTAACTGAAGGGGCATTTGCTCCAGACTGGAAGAGGGGCTGTTAGAAGGGCAGATGCAGCGCAGAGTCCAGAACTTGCGTTTGTGGTCTGTGCTGGTTGGGGTGGAAGTGATGCACCAATAACCCAGGACGGAGCTGTCGTGAAGAAGATACGTTCTGCATCTAAGGCCTTTAGGAAAAGAACTGGAAGTACCACTGACAATACTTTCAGGCAGTTTTTGAAGCAATCAAGTTTGAATTGCTGTGCATAGTTCTGGCCACCTTATAGAGCAAGTAAAGGTACCCAAAAGTGTCCCCCCCCCGCAAAAATGAGGAGGGGTGGAAGAGTTCCCCTCCAGCAATTGAACCAATTTAGCTTAAAAACGGGCAAAGCAAGGAGGGTTGGGATAGCAGTGAATCATGTGGGAAAAGCAGTTTCCCCCCCTCTCAGACAATGGAATTAAGCACCAAAGATGCCAGGATGGCTTTTAATCCTCTGTTGTTCTGGTGGCCTAGATTATCTCTGGCTTCCGTGGCAGCCCTCCCTCTCCAGGCTGCCGTGGGCTGTTGTTGATGGGCTTCCTGGGACACCTGGCATCTCCCAATAGTCCCTGGCACGTTGGCACTGGCAAACTCTGCAACGGGGGAGGTTTGCGGGCCGGAATTAACCTATACAAGAATTGGCGCGCTCCTCCCCGTCCTTTGGGTTGTCTCCCTGACATCAGAGCTCTCCTCTGAAGGGTCTTGACGGCTCACAAGCCTCCAGGCTTTCCCCATTGGAAGCCAACCCTCGCTGAATAAAAGCTCCCGTGGTTTTCCTCTCCCTCAACCATCCACTGCTCTTGCTCAGTGCTGGCTTGACAATTTCTCATGCCCATCTCTGGTATCTGGCCGCGTCTGGGTTGTGCTTATGGACCCAGACCGTAAGGCACTGGTGTCCACAGGCCTTGCGCTCCTGTATCCTGTGTCCTGCCAAGATGCCAGGGGCCATTGGGAGATGCCAGGTGTGTGTGCTCAGGTTGGGCTGTAGATATCTAGCTGTGCTGTGCTGTGTATTTGGTAGGTGCTCTATTGTGCATTTGGAAGGTGGAGGGGATGCACTGGGGGGTTAATCTGCTCTGTGTGTAGGGGGTGATGTCTTAGCTGTCCAGCACATTTCTGATTTAGCCTGTGGGGTCTCGAATATCTGACCTCTCTCTGTCCAGGCACACATGTGGACCTAAGTAGAGAGCAGCCAAATTCATGAAGGCAGCTATTGGTAGGACTAGATAACATCCCCCCCCCCCAAAATACCGGCTGCTGATGGGGAGGGGGCTGCTATCATCTGGAAGGGTCCATGAAGAGCATCTAAGAGGGAAGCAGGTGCCTCAGGGCTGGGAGAGCCCCAACAGGAGGCAGTTTTTGGTCTTTCTTTGGTACTTGGGTGGGGGGAGGAGATGTCGGGGGAGAGGCTGAAGGGTCCTGTGGAGCCATCTCAAAGCAATCCAGGGTTGTAACAATAGTGAGAAAGTTTTGGCAGGAATGGAACTCAGGGAGATCCTGGAGAAACATTGGAAGGCATTCACTCAAGGCGGGCAGCAGCCCACCTTACCAGGCCCTCCATTCCAGAGAGGAAGGTGTTTGGACTGAGGTGTGGGAGGGGACCCTGGATGGCAACAGGCTACCCTGGTTCAGTGAACCTCGATCTCCCCAGATGCAAGTCTCAGGCATCAAAGAAGGGGGACGTCTGAGTTGTCCCTTCCCTTCCCTTTCCCCAGTCGCTCCCATCTCAGGACCAGGATGAACCCCGCCCCCACTGCTGAGCATACAATGGCTGGGGGGGGGCAGGAGGCGGAGGTGAGGAAGGAGGAATGGCTGGGAGGCAGGAAGGATGATGCAGAAATGGATCCAGCCTTGGAGGACTGGATTCAAGACAGAGACAGAGGTCGAAGGAGCAAGGAGCAAGGAGAAGTGTGTATGTGGGGGAGACCCTGTTGTTTCTGTCCTAGCACAACTTTCCCAACTGTTCTTTGGCGGGGGGGGGGGTACCAAGGAGTGGAAGAGTCAAGGGCAGAGAACAGAAGGTTAAGGGGGGAAAATAGCTCTTTTTCCAGAACCTTTCTTAGCTAAAAGAGGCTTGTCTGCCCTTCCAAGTTAAATAGTCCTCTCTGTCTTTGGCCCACAAAATATGCTGCAGCGTTGGTCATTCTGCACCCCCCCACCCCGAAGGCATCTGGACCCTGCATGCATGCTGTACATCTCCTGCCCAGCTGAGATGCGTTCGTGGATTACCTTCTCCTTGGTCTCTTGGGGCCCCAGAGACAAGCTGTGGCAGTCCAGCAGTTCTTCACCACAGAGTCACCTGTCTCTGTGCCTCTTTCTCAGCGTCTCCTGGCCAGATTGTGGCCCTGGGGCTCCCGCTGAGTCTCTGGGTTCCATGGAGGGGCGCCTGGTGCTCTCCAGCACAGCTGTCTTGCAAGCAGAAGTTCGGTGTGGCTGGGGGTGGCATCCAGCGCACAGGCAGAGCAGCATCCTTTGTCCCCTCCCCCAGCCGAAGAAAACAGAAATGCTGCAGCGTTCAGGCAGGCGTAGTGAAGGCAGCCATGCCAGCCTCTTTCAAGCCCTGGTGCCAGGGGGGATCCCTCTCGGAGCATCCTGGCTCAGCGGGTCCTTTGCTCCTTCACCCATCAGGTTCCTGGGTTGCCTAAACTTTCTCAGGCTTCCAGTCCCTGGCCCTTCTTGGGTCTTTGGGTTCCTGGCGCTCCCAAGGGAGACTGGGTTTCTAAAACCCACAGCTCTCTTGGTCCCCTGGTCCCCAGTGCCCACGCATGCCCAGTCCGTTCTGGACCTCTCAGCCCTCAGGACTCCTGGATTCCATTGGGTCCAAAGTAGAGCTTGTTGGGGAGGAAACCTAGTTCTTCTTGCAGTCTTGAGTTCTAAATCTCCAGAACAGGCCTGGTTTCTTTACTAGATTCCTCAGCTCTTGAAGAATCCAGGCTCCTGTAATTGCCAGAATCTGGTTCCTTGCTGTAAATCCACCGAGTCACCTCTTCTGGGTGCCCAGCTTTTTTCGGCTCTAGAGTATCCTCCAAGTCTTTCCCTCGGGAGATTCAGATTCTGATCTTCCATTCTCCTGGATTCCTGGAGTCAAACAATAGAGGATGGTTTTTCTTGGGTTTCAGTCCCTCTGTGCCTTTGGGGTTGAACATTTCCAGAGCATCCACATCTGGATTCCTGGCATTCCTCCTGCAGAGGCTTGAGGTTTTGAGAGGTCAAGCAATAGCAGCTTCCCAGGAATGGGGTCTTTCTGCTGCAGACCCTTCGGCAGCCACCCTCCAGGATGTCACTGAGCTCCTCCAGATCCTCTTTGTCTCTGCCAACCTTTCTGCTGCTTCACTGCGCAGGAGGGGTGGTACTGAGCAGCCGCCTGCAATCCATGCTCTCCCAGCTCCAGCCTGGTTTGGCCTCCCCCCCCCCCCGCCCCGGCTGCTGCCTTTCCTGCTGGGGCTGGCTTAACTGCCTGGGTGGGCGAGTGGACAGAGGCTCAGCAGCTGCTCTTCTTCCAGTGGACGGCCACGGCCGCCTCCTCCTTCCCAAGCTCTGATTGGGGCGAGGCAGATGGAGGAGCTGAAAAGGCCCTCCTTCCTTGCTTCCTTCCTTGCTTGCTTCCCTCCCTCCTTCGCAGGGTTGCTGGGGAAGAGAGACTAACGGAGCAGCTGCTCAAGAGGAAAATTCTCCCCTTTTCCAGAAATCTGGGGCACCACCAAGGCCCTTTGTGTTATGAAAGGAAATTTGTATTATTAAATTGAACATTACATTTCACCCTTCTCCTTTTAAAGTGAGCTCACTGGATGTTATCTCTGATTTGGGAGATTTTCAAGTATTTATACACATCTCTCTCCCCCCCCCCCCCATCAGGATTGTAGAAGGAGAGAGAGCAGCCAAGTTATCTTCATCCTGTTGCCCTGGGTGATGGTTGCTAGGAGGCAGGCTTCCCTTAAGGGGGAAGGCGTCCTGGACCAGCGCAGTCTCTCTTTTGGTTCTAAGGCAGGAGAGGGGATGTAGGGCAGCAGTGGGGAAGAGGAACATTGGCCCCTAATAATGGTGGTTGTATTTTTCTGTTTCAGACAACTTAGGCATGCAGACCAGTGTCTTGGTATTGACCCTCTGGAACAATCAAGTCCTGAGACTGCTCTGCCCTTACAGATAGGCTGTACCTGAAATGAGCATAAAAGTCGTGTTTATTTAGAAAGTCTGCTTGCAAAGCAAAACGTTTAAGTTTGTCTTTCAGGCTCACGTCAGATTAACTTCAATTGCAGACTCCAGTTTTAGGTCAAACCCAGTTTAAAAAGTCAAAATTAGAGTTAGGTTTAAGATACTTGAGGGAAGGATTGCAGAAAGATTCGATGGGCCAGAAGGGTGCCTGGCTGATAGAGTCTCAGTGGCAAACCATCATGAGAAGCAGGATTGAAGCAACTTGCAAATGACTCCCTCTCCTTCTGAGAATTAGGGTCCAGCTAATAAACCCCAACCAAGTAACCAGTGTACAGGCAGGTAACCAGCAAGAGCTTGGGGGCCACCAGGTGTCACATGGGCAGATGTTATGAATGTGAAGTGAGCTCCTGGGTGTTCAGGAGCCAGAAAGCCACAGAGAAAGGTCTTGGGGCAGGTGGTGATGTCCCACTCTGAATACGAGGCTCCTTGGCAGCCCTGAAGAATGACATTCTTGGAGCAGAGGGTCATCACTTGAAGAAGGAAGTCTTAGAAGATAGCCACTGCTTGAGGGTGAGCAGATAACTCACGTCCACTAAAGACAGGCCAACCATAGGTGACTTACTTGCCTGGTATGAAAGTTAGAGTCTTCAGGAAGTGTGGCAGTATAAAAGTATAGTCAATAGGCAAACAAATATTTATTTATTTATTTGTTTGTTTAGTTATTTATTGGATTTCTCTCCCGCCCATCTCCCCCACAACAGTGGACTCTGGGTGGGTCACAAAGAGATTAAAACTATAAATATATATAAAATACATCCCATATATACAGTTAAAACAATACTCGAAACAAAGCTTGATGTCTTAGCTTGGTACAATTGAGACGTGGACTTGGGTTTGTTTGTTTAATTTAAATTAATATTTTTTTCCTGTAACCTTTGCTGGATGGTTTCCATCCATCCTAGAGGGGTCACTGAAGGCACAGCTTCGGTTCTCCCATGAGGTTTTGGTTCCATGGTGATTGTGTGTGCCCATTCTCCGGCAATATATTAAAGAGGGTAGACTCTAGAGAAAATTTCCCAATTATTTTAACCTCGGGGCCTCTAGGAAGAGTTCTGCACCTGCCTTTTTATTTTAATCTTTTAGCGTTGACTCGGTGAATGGCTCTCACCTTGGCTTGTTTTGATGTCTTGCATCAGCCTTGCTTGAGGATAGAGATCAAAGTATTGTGTCCATTGAGCAAATGTGCTCTTGTGAATAAGCGAATGTCTTAATGTCTAAAGAATAAGTCTTTATCCGGGGGATGGATGCTCCAGGTGGGACCCAGAAATAGCCTTGGCGGGTCATAGAGTAAGTATAATGTAATGAAAATAATAAATATAATAACAGAATGCCTCTTCAGGTATACATACATGCCATTCTTGGGGAAGTAGGTGTCTTGTTTCTATCACAGAAGTACTTCTATTCTAGCGAATCTGCTAGGCAGGTTGGGTGAGTTTTTGCATAATTTCTTCTCTCAGACCAGATTTCAGCAATTTCTGAAAAGATGGTGATGTTCTGTGCCATCATTTCTATGAGGCATCAGTGAGTAATTACACCAATCCAGTGTAGTTTACTTGCTACACTACTTGCTAGTTACTTTTCAACATTTACCTGTTTCCTGAGTTTTTGAAGTTGGGATTGTCTCTCTTCTGCATATTTATTTTTTTGGTGTATTTCTTGTGCTCGTTCAAGAGCTTGGTAACATCAAAGCAGTGAAGAGGCTTGAAGGTAGTGTTGGGGTGTCCTGGTCAGCAGCCCCAAAGATTTGAGGAGAAATCGTCCTGAGGTTCAGGAAGCCCAACTTAGTTGGCCAGATATGAGCCTGAAAGCCAGAACCACCAAGATTGCTGTTTTTCCACACATGATTAAAGGGAAATGTGATGATGGTGCCAACAGGAGACACTGAGATTTATGAGACACCTGGACATCTTTGTGGACAAGCCAGGCAGATACAGAAAGAGTGGACTCCACCTGAACTCTGGCATTAAATATCAGAAAGGGGGAGAGCTATCTATCTATCTATCTATCTATCTATCTATCTATCTATCTATCTATCTATTTGGCTTGTATGCCGCCCATCTCCCCCAACGGGTGACTCTGGGTGGCTCACAATAAAAACACAGCTCTCTCCGAGATGGCTAAAAACTATAAATAATTAAAAACATATTAAAAAACCCTAAAAAACCTCCTCTGGTTTATGGCCCTAAAAAACCTGTAAGATGCTGGGGGGGGGAGACAACCCATCATCCCACCAGCCATCTCCACAGGAGCGGGCCCCCCTCTGGCCCCCAGGCCTTCTGGCAGAGCCAGGATTTAATACCTTTCCTGAAGGCCATGAGGGAGGGGGCACACCGGACCTCAGGAGGCAGGATGTTCCATAGGGCGGGCGCTACAGCAGAAAAGGCTCTCTGCCTCGACCCCACCAATCGAAATTCCCTGACTGGTGGGGTCTGCAACCTGCCCCTTCTGCTGGACCGAGTGGGACGGGCTGAAGTGACCAGGGCGAGGCGGTTCCTCAGATAACCTGGTCCTGTGCCATAAAGGGCTTTAAAGGTAATAACCAACACCTTGAATTGGACTCGGAAACAAACCGGTAACCAATGCAGCTCGCGCAGCAGCGGTGTTATATGTGCCCTCCTAGGGGCATTAAGAACTGTCCGCGCCACCGCATTCTGCACCAGCTGTAGCTTCCGGATACTCTTCAAGGGTAGCCCCATGTTGAGCGCATTACAGTAGTCCAACCCAGAGGTGACCAGGGCATGAGTGGCCGTGCGGAGGTCCCCCTGATCCAGGAAGGGGCGTAACTGGCGCACCACACGGAGTCGTGCAAAGGTCCTCCTAGCCACGACTGCCACCTGCTCTTCGAGCAGGAGTCGTGAGTCCAGGAGAACCCCCAGATTACGCACCGGGTCTGTCTGGGGTAGTGCAACCCCGTCAAGAACCAAAGATGACAAAGTCCTAGATCTTGAGGCTCCCAGTATCCACAGCCACTCCGTCTTACCAGGGTTCAGCTGAAGCCTGTTGTCCCCCATCCAGGCCCCCACAGCCTCCAGGCACCGCGAGAGGGCAGTCACAGCGTCACTTAGGGCACCTGGGATGGAGATGTATAGTTGGGTATCATCAGCATACTGATGATACCTCACCCCGTGGTGCCGGATGATCTCACCCAGTGGTTTCATGTAGATATTAAATAGGAGCGGTGAAAGCACTGACCCCTGTGGCACCCCACAAAGTAGGGGCCGGGGGCTGGACCTCTCGCTCCCTATCAACACCGATTGGGTTCGGCCTTGGAGAAAGGAGCTGAACCAGCACAACATTGTGCCACCCAACCCCAACTCCTGCGGCCGACCCAAAGGGATACCATGGTCGATGGTATCGAAAGCCGCTGAGAGGTTGAGAAGAGCAAGGATGGATGCACTCCCCCCATCCCGCTCTTGCCAGAGATCATCTAGAAGTGCGACCAATGCTGTTTCTGTCCCATAACCGGGCCTGAATCCTGACTGATAGGGGTCCAGATAATCCGTTTCCTCCAGGATCCTCTGAAGCTGCTGTGCTACCACCTTTTCTACCACCTTCCCTAAAAAGGGGAGGTGGGAGACTGGACAAAAGTTGTCCAGAAGGGTGGGGTCTAGTGATGGCTTCTTGAGGAGTGGGCGGACCAAAGCCTCTTTGAAAGGCTTCTGGAACACCCCCTCCTGCAAGGATGAATTAACCATCGCCAGGACCCACCCTAAGGTCACCTCCTTGGTAGATTTAACTAACCAGGAGGGACACGGATCTAAATCACAGGTGGTCGCACTGACAGCCCCGAGGACCCTGTCCACTTCCTCAGGGACAACAGGATCAAACCGTTCCCAGATAACTGGGCAAGAACGCTCCCCAGGCAACTCCTCTGGACCTACTCCACGCTTGGCTTCCAACTGGGAACGGATCTGAGCAATTTTATCCATCAGGTGTTCAGCAAATTCCTCTGCACGACCCTGCAAGTAGTCCTCCGGCCCCCCTTTTCCCAGGAGGGCCCGGGTGACCCTAAACAGGGCTGCAGGGCGACACTCTGAGGATGCAATAAGAGCGGAGAAATATTGACGTTTCGCTGCCCTTACCGCCACTAGGTAGGCCTTAATAGCAGCTCTAACCCGTGTTCGGTCTGATTCGTCCCCAGTTTTCCGCCAGCGGCGCTCTAGCCGTCTCTTAGCCCTTTTCAGCTCCCTCAGCTCCTCCGTGAACCACGGGGAGTGCCGGGAGTGATGGGCCAAGAGAGGGCGCACAGGCGCGATCCTGTCCAAGGCCCAGCCGCCTCCTTGTTCCAGGCTGCGGCCAGAGCCTCCGCTGGGCCGTGCAGCGAGGCCTCAGGAACACCCCCCAGCTCCCTTTGGAACCCGTGCGGGTCCATCAGGCGCCGGGGGCGGACCGTTCGAATAGGTCCCACCTCCCTGCGGAGGGGGGCAGCATAGGAGAATCCTGCTGCCACCAGGGAGTGATCTGACCATGACAGGGGGGATAATATAAAATCCCCCACCAGATCACGCTGCCACTGCTCTAACAAGAAAACCATGTCTGGAGTGTGACCACTGTCCCGGGTTGGGCCATTGATGACCTGGGATAGGCCCATGGCTGCCATGGTAGCCATGAACTCCCGAGCCGCTTCCGAGGCCAATCCCAGGGACGGCAGATTAAAGTCCCCCAAGACCATAAGTCTGGGGAACTCCACTGCCAACCCCGAGATGGCCTCCAGCAGCCCAGGCAGGGAGGCTGCCATGCAGCAGGGAGGCTGGTACACTAGCAGCACTCCCAACTGATCCCGTGTGCCCAACCTCAGGAACAGGGTCTCACATCCAGCAACTTGTGGAGCAGGGCCCCTGAAGGCCAACAGGGATTCCCTGATGACTACTGCCACTCCCCCTCCCCTGCCCTGGGGTCTCGGCTGCTGCCACACCCTAAACCCAGCTGGACACAATTCCGAGAGGGCTACTCCGCCCTCTGGTGCCAGCCAGGTCTCGGTGATGCACGCCAGGTCAGCCTGCTCCTCCCCAATAAGGTCGTGAATTAGGGGGGCCTTATTATTGACTGACCTGGCATTCAGCGGCAACAGACGAAAACCCGGGCCTCTGTAGGCCTGCTGACCGGGGTCTGGGCTTGAGCTCCGAGGGCCGGAACACACCACCGGTGTAACGCGTCGGGGGCGTCTTCCCCTGAAACGGTCTGCCCTCTGGCTCCCGCCATACCGCCCCATGCCCGTCACCACCTGAATGCCCGCCCTAAATCGCCCGAGGTCCTCCTCCTCCCCCCCTCCAGGCCTCCCACTTAAGGGGCCCGCCATACCACTCACCAGCCAAGGTGGAGGAGACAAAAAGGGGTGGGGGCTGCACGCCCCTGTGGCACTTCGGCTGACCGCTCTCAGCGCCAACAGGGGTCACCACTCCCAATCCCCCAACAAACACTCACCCGCTCTCCACCGACTTCTCTCCCTGGCCAGTTAAAATGAATCCACTAACGGAATCTGAGAGCACCTGGTTGGGAAACGTTCTCCCTAGAGCAGGGGTTCCTAAATGTAATCTTAATGGACACCCCCCCTGAAAATCCAAACACCAATATGAACACAAATGAACAGTGAAACCAATACAGTGAAACTTTGGGAAAAGTGGATTTATGGGTATTTAGTTACAGTGTAACTAAAAGGTTCTTCACACCTCCCCAAGGGAGATACACCCCACAGTTTGGGAAACTGCCCTAGAGGATGAGAGTAAAAATGGGGATCTAGGAAAATGGTTGATTGAGAAAGCCACATGGCCACGGGACGGTGAAGATCAAGTGATGGAAGATGTGCAACTTCTGGTATGCAAGTGGCAGGGCTTCTGAGCAAGTGTCAAGCTCCAAACGTAATTTAAGGGAAGAAATTCGGCTCATCTTTCAATGGAAAATTAAATAAGACAGGGACCTGAAAAACACCCAGGAGTAGTTGTATGTGACTTCCATCACCTTCTTATAGATTGGGAAGATACATGTTCTGGATGAGATAATGAGACCATTTTCCCAATATCCTCAATGACTGGCCTTAAACAGAGGCATTCGGGGAGCCAACGGGGGGTGGGGGGCAACTGCACATATTGCATTAATTGGGACTGAGTTGAACGAGACAAATCAGGACCCGTGACCAGCTACAGTGAAACAGCAGCACAGTGTGTGGCTGCTATAAAACTGTCAAATTCCAAACTTCTTGGAATCTTTAGGAAGAGGAAAAAAGTGAAACATCCAACAGAGAAACATCTGTGACTCGGAATACTGTGCACGCTTCTGGTCCCTGCACCTCAGAATCCACGCTTAGAGCTGGAAAAGATGCAGAAGGGCAGCCAGGGCAATGAAGGAGCGTAACAGCATCCATCCTGGGAAAGACTGCAGTAATGAGCTTTTTAGCTTGGAGAAAAAGCAGGTAAGGGATAATATGAGAGAGACATATTGACCAGGTATGGTACAGGAAATGTGCCTAAAGAAATGCTTTTCTCCTTCTTTCAGCATTAGAATTTTTTCTAATTCAGCTTGAATACCAGGATATTCAGGAGTTCTTCACCCAAAGCAGAAATAATTCATTTTCTGATTGTTTTAATGGATTTTTGTTGTTGTTGTTTGCTACTATTTTGAGTTTTAAGATGGCTGTTCGTTATTTTGGGTGATTTTGCTTTTGGCTATCATGTTTATTGTGCTGTTTAACTGCGCCAGGATAGCCTATTGGTTATAAACGTGTGTAGAAATGAACAAACTAAATATATAAGATGATATCATAGAATTGTGTAGTTGGAGGGAACACAAGAACCCTTCCATCCCCCAAAGCCTGCTGTCCAGGCTCTTCTTAAAAACCTTCAGAGATGTCGAACCCACAACCTTCCCACATAGCCTGGGACACAAATCTTAAAGGAAAGTTTCCCCCTGTGTCTACATCTAGGTGGTTGCAATTTATACCCACTATTTCTGGTCCTATTTTTTCATGGCAATTGAAAGTATTTCCTGACCATCTTCCTTAGGTCACTGTTTTGTGTACTGATAGGCCTCCCCTTCTCCTCCTTTCCTTCAGCCTGAGCCAGCCAATATCACTCTGGAAATGCCGTGCCCGGAATCGTACAAAGTACCCTAGTCTCATCTGGTCTCACTGGTGCAGAGTTGTCAGGTTTAGCCCAGGAAACTCCAGGAGACAATACAGATTCAATCCAGCAAGGTTTACTTGGCTTCAGTCCATTCACAGAATCTTCTCAGACTGAGAGCAGTTCCCAGGGTCACACTACAAACATCCTCTGCATTCCTCAGGGAGGGGCCAGTCTCATCCTCTTATCTCTTGTCCGCTCCTCTGGGGATGAGAGTCCGTGTTTCACACCCCTGCTCCGCACTCCCACAAGAGTAGACTAAATGTGCCTTTCATGCAGGGCTTCTCTAGCGCAGCCCAGAACTGTGGCTAGCTGTTCTGGCAACTGACTCGCATTGCTGGTTGGCTCATGTTCAGCTGGTCAAGGACTATACCCAACTCTTTCTCCATTGTAGTGTTTCCAAGCCGTGAAGTCCCCCATCTTGCATGTGCGTCCTATATTTTTCCTTTCTAAATGTAATACCTTGCTGAAGGACTTCTTGCTTCTTTTCACTCATCTTCCAACCAGTCCAGATTTGAATACAATCTTGTTCTGTGTTAACCAGACCTCCCAATTTTGTGTCATCAGCAAATTTGATGCAGTAAATAGATGTGACTTCTTGTGTCTTTGATACTATCAGGGCCCTTTCAGCAGCAGATGATCAAGGAAGCTAGATTCGCATAGAATCTCATTAATCAGATTTGATGTCAGGAAAAAGGGGTTAGGTTACAGAATTCTGGAATCTAGATAAAAATACTCCAGCCTCATTAATTAGTGACAGATTTTCTAATCGGTGGACTGATGCCTTGGTTAAAGCTGAAAGATCCATCTGGTCCTTGTTAAAAAAATGTTTTCTTTCCCAGAGTCCAAGAATGCCCTAACAATGCTGCTTCTAGGGCAGTCTAGCCCTTCTGGCAACACTGTTGGGTTATATTCAGCTGGTTGTCAATAACCACATCTTCTCTAGTGTGGTGTTTCCAAGATGTGAATCTTCCAACTTGTACTTGTATCTTTCCTCCCTAAATGTTCAGGTACATAAAGGGGTGCCAGAGGGAAGATGGTCAGGAACTCTTTTCCATGGCCACAGAAACTAGGACCAGAAATAATGGGTACAAACTGCAGCTACCTAGATTTCACTTAAATATAAGGAAAAACTTCCTGACGGTTAGATCTGTACAACAGTGGAACAGTCTACCTACGGAGGTTGTGGGTTCTCCATCTCTGGAGGTTTTTAAGAAGAGGCTGGACAGTCACCTCTCGGGGATGGTTTAATTGGTTTCCTGCATATTGCAGGGGGTTGGACTAGATGATCCATGTGGTCCCTTCCAACTCCAAAATTCTATGATTCTATGATTCTGTGATTAATGCCTCACATTTCTCCCTGTATTGAGGACATTATCTATCATCTATCGTCTGTCTGTCTGTCTGTCTGTCTGTCTGTCTCTGTCTCTCTCTCCCTCTATCAGATTTATATACCCGCCCATCTCATGAGTGTGACTCTGGGTAGCGTACAACAGGCATACAATAAAACAAAACAATAAAAACACATCTTAAATAACCATTAAAACAATAAAACATGCATATAAATAAGACCATGGGAGAGTGTTTAAAAAACACATAAAAAAGCCATCTCGCCTTCCGGAAAAACCACATCTTGAGAAATTTCCAGAAGGTCAGTAGGATCAGGACTAGTCTCACCTCAGGGGAGATGATGTTCCAAAGGGTAGGTGCCATGGCAGAAAAAGCTTGTCTTCTGGGTCTCGTCGGATGGGACCCGTAACGTGCCCCTCCTGCCTGACTTGATGGAATGGGCAGATGTAATGGGGAATGGGCAGTCCCTCAATACCCTGTCAGACTTTAAAGGTCAAAGCCAGCGCCTTGAGCTGGGCCTGGAAGCAAGCCAGCAGCCAATGGAGCTTGTTTCTCTCAGCGCGGTCTTCCAGCGTGTCCAAACTAGATTGCAACCTCATTCCTCCTTTCCGGTTCTCAGGCACCTTCTTGAAATTAATTGACAGAGGTCTTGACAACTCTTCCACCAATTTCTTCAATATTTTAAGGAGTATTGAAGACGTTCAAATTAGCTAAAATATCCTAATGACAGTCTTCCTGACCTCCACTTTCCCCTGTTGTGTCCGTACCTTGCCTGGGTTACTCAAACTGTCAGTTCCTTTGGGTGTAAAGACAGAGGCAGGGCAGGAGCTTTCTCTCGGGCGCCTGTTGAGACTTCCCCCTTTGATGGAGCAGTGAGCCCTCATCTTCCTTTTGCTGTCGACCTGCCCTAAGGAACCCTTCTTGCTGGGCCTTCCTCAGCTGCTAGCCTAAGCTCGTTTTCCACCTTCTTTGCCTTCCTAACCCAATTCCTTCACTTCTAAGCCGAAGCCGTGTAGACTTCCTTGGTCATGTTTCCTAGTTTTCTTTCTCTTGGATCTTATTTGAGGTTATCCTTAATTTCATGTTCGAGTAGTCCCAGCCAGCTACAACACCTTTGCCTTTAAGATTTTTTTTCTTTTCCACAGCACCTTCCTTACTATTTATCTTGGATTATTAAAATCAGCCTTTCTCAAGTTTGCAGTTCGCTGTTTTTTAAATCAAGCTTTTTGTTAAAATCAAGACCTCTAACAATACATAGTGACTTGTACCAAAAGTTCCCACCATGCTAATATTTCCAGTTAAATCCTCCCTGTTCAAAAAGACCATATCCAAGGTAGAAGATCTACTAGAATCCACCAAAACTTTTTGAAAGAGAAAATTATCAGCAATGCGAGTCAAGAATATATTTGACATTTTGTGTTGGGCAGAATTAGGCTTCCAACAAATGTTGGAATCTCTCATCAAAACCACACCCTGCTGTTTTCAACTTTTTTGTTATCATAGGCCAGTGGATCTCTGTACAACTAAGTTCATTCCTGGTATTCAGTGTTACATCACCTCCTCTCGTCTGTTGCTTGCTCTGAAACAAGGTGTACCCATCAAGCCCAACTTTGAAATCTGCCCTTGTTGGGTGTAATGTGGCCCACTCCACATTATTAGACATTTTTAGAAGGGGATAAATTTATGAAGGATCTGTCCATTTATTTTGATGCCCGTTTACCACTTCCTGAATCATAGGCAGCATATCACGATTGAGTACACAGCAAGAGTTGGTCTGTGAGGTTGAACAGGAAGAAGAGATAAGGATGAGGAAAGAGTGATTGGAGAAGCTAAGTGGTCTTAAGGATTATGCTCAACTGTGGAGGTGAAATGGTCATTTCCTGAATAGCTGACCAAAGAAACTATATTCTGGGGACTGAGTGAGCTCTTCTTGCTGAGTAAGCAGAGGCTTCTGTAGAGGTTGTAGGAAACCTATAAGGCAGCTATTTTCCAGGAAGCAAGGAAATCATATGAGCTCCCAGGAGTTTGGTATCAGATCTTGATGAGAGAATTTAATTGGGAGGTCCCTAAGTCATTTTCCTTCCAAGTCAATAGTGTATACAGGTAGTCCTCGCTTACTGACCGCTCGTTTGGTGACCGTTCAAAATTGCGATGGCACTGAATGAGTGGTGCTTATGATCAGTCCTTGAGTTCTGGCCATCACAGTGCCCCGCGGTCAGGTGATTGTGATTTGGGTGCTTGGCAACTAGCTTGCACTTACGATGGTTGCAGTGTTCTGCAGTCACATGATTACCATTTGTGACTTTCCCTGGTGGCTTCCCACAAGCAAAGTCAATGAGGAAGCAGGCAGGGAAGATCGCAAGTCGCTCTGTAACGCCCCCTCCCTGGCCTTCCTGCCCACTGATCTGCACTCTCCTCCCCTTGGCCTTCCTGCACTTGCGCCATACCACCACACTCCCCCCAACTCATGTGCGGCTTGTGCGGGGCCTCCCAGGGTCTCCCTCCCCCCCCCACGGCATCCCTGCACTCCTTACCTGGGACTCCAGCAGCTTCCTGCTTAATGATCCGTGCGTCTTGGGGTTATGATGGCAACCGGGACTGCCTGGATTGCCATCACTTAGTGGTGAGGTCACGTGATATGATTTACAACTGCATTGATTAGCGACGGCAATCCAGGCAGTCCCAGCTGTTGTCATAACCCAAGGACTACCTGTACTCAGATAACCTTAGGAGAGAACAAGAAATCAGGGTCGTGCCACAAGTGCAAGCTTGTAGTGATCCTTGAAGAAAAATCAAAAGTTGTTGATACAGTGATTTTTTTTACCCTTTTTTCCACACAATCTTGCAACTCATGAATAATTGCTTGTTTATTATGCTATTGTTCTGAACACGTTTTTCTTCTGTGAATCATATTTATATTAGTATTGATTAATATACATTAGAATGACTATGCAAATATAAATTTAGCATGCCTGTAGCTATGTATGAACACAGGTAAGGAAAGTGGTCAGAGGTTGAGTATCTGAGCCATAATACTAATAAGTAATTTTGTTTGTTTGTTTGTTAAACTTGTCCCTGCCCATCTCCCCCCAGTGGGGGACTCTGGGCGGCTTACAACATATTAAAACAATAAATAAATATACAGTTAAAATTTAAAATTTATTTTAAAAAATTATGTATTTTAAAGTATTTTTTGGCCTTCGAGTCAGTTTTGACTCTTGGTGACTACCTGAACAAATCTCTGCAGATTTCTTGGCAACGTTTTTTAGAAGCAGTTTGCCCTTGCCTTCTTCCTGGGGCTGAGAGACCCCAAAGTCACCCAGCTGGCATTGTGCCTAAGGGGGGCAGGACTAGACCTCACGGTCTGCCGGTTTCTAATCTCCTGCCCTTTAAGCACTGCACCAAACTGGCTCTCACTAAGCAGTAATATTAACTAATAGTGTAAAAATTGGACTGATAGTCACCAGCAGATCACATAGTGACTTGGCCTTGTAGTAAGTTCCAAAAGAATCACGGTCTTCCAGGAGTGAGAAGAAATCTAAAAATGTAAACATGGAGTTATTGTACTGTTCTTCAAATAGGGAACAGATGCTGCCCCCAACTGGAAAAAAAGAAAGAAAATACTGTACAGTATATTCACTCACAGAGTAGCATCATCTGAGAGCCAGTTTGGTGCAACAGTTAAAGGCACCAGGGGGCCAGGAATCAGGATTTTTTAAGTTCTGCCTTAGGCATAGGGTGACTTTGGGCCAGTCTCTCTCTCTCCGCTCTAGGAAGAAGGTAATAGCAAACCACTTCTGAAAATGTTGCCAAGAAATCTGCATGGGATTGTCTGTGCAGTCACCACAAGTCAGTGCTGACCTGAAGGCCCAAAGGGGGAAAGAAAAGCATTATCTGGGTTCCAAATTGATCCATTTTGGGGGTTTATACAAGGCACAAACACTAACCCAACAGTCTGGGCTCGCATAGCACAAGAAACAAACCAGGACACGGGCATTCTGATTTTCCTCCCTATGATCTCAGATGCCCACACTCCAGCACTCTGGGAAGTGACAGTGGTGCATTGGCTGCACAAGTGCGTCTGTGGGAAGTCTGAGCCCTCGCGTTGAAGCCCATTGTTCCTGGGTGGCAGAGCAGCGGCAGACCTGCCGGAAGCATCCTTGAGCACAACTGGTTCCAGGAAGTACTGTAGTAAACCTGCTCCCCTTACAACACAAAAAGGCTGCTAGTGGCCTCAGTTGCTGATCTGGATCTTATACAGCCTTTGCGTTTCCATGTTGCCAGTGGCACTCAAACCAGGGAGACAGTTGGGGCACTGCCGGGGGACGGATGAGTGAGCGGAGCTGCATCTTCTCATCTTGCAGTACCTCTTTGTCTTCAGGCTGCAGCAGGGATTGAGTAAACCTGACTCTAGGAGTTCTGGGTGCCCAAACACGGTGGCTCCACCTCCATTATTAGCCACTGGTGCTCCCTCTTTCCCTCAAGGAGGAAATGTGATGGAATTGCACAGAGAAGACAGCAGGGAGGAGAACTAAACGATCTGAAACCAGATTTAAGGAAGTCCTCTGATGCACATTTAGGTGGCCTTTGCAACTGGAATCAGTTGCAAAACCTCGACGCTCCTCCCTTTGAGAATCCAGGAGTGTCCCTACAACTCCTTGCTGGCCCTCCTGCAAGGACAGCTGAGGCTGCTTTGGGCTGCCTGGGTGGGACAGGGCACAGACAGCCGATGCAGAGCTGTGCTTGGAAGAGTTTCGGGGCTGCGCATACAGTGCCATCTCATTGCTAGATTGGAGACGGATGGCATCTTGCTTGATGGGCTGGCACAGAACTTCTGTGGCTTAGGATTGCTTTACCAGAGGATATGATCCTGCTTGGGTGTGAATGTCATAACTGGAAACACTCCTCTGGCTGCTCACGTGGGGGGGAGGGGGTGGGGGTGGGAGCCGTTTGTACCAGAAACGGAGCCTTCTCTTGGCCGTCCTGTGGAAAATACATGCCTACTGCTTAAGATCTTCTTTCAGAATATATTGGATCTTTATCACTACTAAAGTTTACAGCTTGCTTTTAAAATTATTTTTAACTGTGTGTGTCATTCCTTCTCTTTACTTTTGCTTGATATCTCTAAGAGCATTTGCCATTTGGAAAGTATGTTAAATAACTAAACAAGCAAATAATGAAAGAGAGCCTTCTTGGAGGTCTGAAAAATGGAGAAACAATGTTTTTGGATTTCCATTTCTCAGTAATGCACTGTGATCGTAGATTTGGGGAAGAACAGCCAAAATCACCTACCTACTACCCAGCATAGGGTTAGGGTTAGGGTTGAAAAAATGATTGATTGATTGATTGATTGTTTATGTGCCATCAAGTCACGGTCAACTCTGAGTGACCACATAGACAGATTTTCTCCATGATGATCTGTCCCTAAACTAGTCTTTCAGCGAAGCACCCATTGCCACTGTATCTGAATCTGTCCATCTTGCTGCTGGTTGTCCTCTTCTCTTTCCTTCTACCTTTCCCAGCATTAGAGCCTTCTCCAGAGAGCTGGGTCTTCACATAATGTGTCCCAAGAAGGATAACACGAGCCTGGTCATTTGTGCCTTGAGTGGGTTGATTTGTTCAGGATCCATCAGTTTGTTTTCTTGACTGTCCACAGTATTCTCAACAGTCTTCTCCAAAATCTAAGTTCAAAACATCAAAGTTGAAGCATCAATACTCTTCATATCCTGCTTCTTCAAAGTCCAGCTTTTGCTACCATTCAGTGTTACATGGAATCCCATGGCTTGCACAGTTCTGATCTTTGTAGGTATAGACACATCACAGCAACTGAATATCAAGGCCTTCATGGCTGCTCTATCAAGTGCCAGTCTGTGGTGTATTTCTTGACTGTTTGTTTCTTTACTGTTGATGGTTGATCTTAAAAGGCAGAGGCTATCCGCCACTTCGATATCTTCATTGTCAGTTCTAAGGCTGGTTGTTCTACTTGTTGTCATTAGTTTGTTCTTCTTTATATATAATTTTAGCAGAAAAAGTAGCTCTGTTAAAAGCTGATACAAATATTTTAAATTGGAGTTGCTGAAGAAAATTGATTGACTTGAAGATGGGGGCAGACAAGAGGTTTGTGGCGTATAAATGCAATTTGGGGTTTCTTGAAATGTGGTGCAGCCAAGACTTGGTGCTTCCTTTATGCTTCTGACAATGGGGTCAGAGCACATTGGGTGAAATCAGATTTTCTTCCCTGGAAGCCACAACAGAAGCAGGATGAATGCTTCAACTGAGCTTCATGTTGACAAATCTTCCAGATAATTTTGCTCACAAAAGCAGTCCATTCCATTATATAAGGCAGGCACCACTGCATATTTTAAAATGAGTTGTTTCTAGGTAGCTTGGGGTATTATCTCAGTCCCAGCTGTTTTCAAGACATCTGTGAGCATCCAAGTTAGACCAATCCAAGTGGGAGAAGGGATTTGAATAGATTTTAGTACTGATAGCTTAATGGAACTTCCTTGTGCTTACCTCTGGATTTCCACCGCCAGAAACAAAGGACTGCTGAGGGCTCTTTTTTTCACGTTCCTTGTGTTAACTATGGCAGTGAAAGGAGTCTCCATATTAACATGCAGTGTGCCTTTCAGTAATCAGTTTCAGATGGCCGCTGCTTCCTCCCTTGTTTTGTGGGTCTCCTAGAGACGATACCCCAACTGTTGTTAGAAACAAAATGCTGCATCTCTTTTGGCCCCAAAGGCATTTCTGATGCCTTGCTCTCATGACATTTACTATTCATTATTGCACAGAAACGTAATTCACGGAGGAAGAGAAATCTGTTATAGGCTATTAGCAACTACGGATACTTAGAACGCCTAGAATCAGTGGCAGTGTACCTCTGAGGGCCAGGTACTGGGGGCTGCTGTCTTCACTTGTGGGGATCTGGCTGGCCGCGGCTGGAAAAGAATTAGTTGGGCTTCCAGTCTCATCCAGTAACAGGTTTCCCCAGGGTTGTCTAGCCAGAGCTAGAGACCAGATGCTCGGTTCAGAAGAGCTTCGTGCTGTTGCATAGATGCAGAAACAGAGCCATTGCGTCCTCTCCTAAACATCCCCTAAGGCCTCCCTCTGCTCTCCCTTCCCTTTCAGACCAACATCCCTTTCCTGCAGAATGTGCTCGGCAATAATCAGTTTCTCCATGGCACTGTGGACACCCAGTTCATTGATGAAAACCCAGATCTTTTCCATCTGCGGCCTGGCCAGAACAGAGCTCAGAAGCTGCTTCACTACCTGGGTAGGTTTAGAATCCTGGAGTTGAAAAGGGCACTGAACTGTACCCCCCCCCCCCATGCTTAATGAACAGACCCAAATTAGAGCATCCATGAGCAATGGCTGCCTCTTCTCTGCCTGGATGCATTCAGTGAAGGGGACCCTCCATCACTGCTGTTATTGTTAAGGATTTTTTCCTAATGTTTAACCAGAACCTGCTTTCCTGTAACTGAAATCCATTGTTCCATGCCCTGCCCCTGGAATGGCAGAGGTCATAGCTTGGCTCGCTTCTGTGCTCCCTCCCTTCAGGTTTGCTGATGAGTCCATCTGGGGTCTTGATTGTGGCAGGGATGGAAAAGGAAGCCAAATGAGCTTGAATCATCTCAGGGTTACTTCTTAGAAATGGAGGTGCAGAAACAAGCTAAAAGTCTGGAAAAACCCTTTTTTCATTCTGCGAGTGGCAAACTGGTGCCGCGGGCAGTCCTGCCCTTGACAAGGTCACCTCTGTTAACCGCTCTGTCTCCTTTCCAGGACATGTCATGGTGAACGGCCCTACCACGCCCATCCCTGTGAATGCCCGGCCTTCGCCCATCGACCCTGTGGTCCCTCCGGTTCCTTTAGGTGAGTCGGTCACTGAAGCACCCCTGATCTCCAGAAGAACCGAGGGAGCCTCCCACGAGCTCCCACTGGCTGTCTGGCTGCAGCAAAGGGAAGCGTGGCTCAGCTTAACGTTGCTCTCTGGCTGCTATTGCTGTGGTTAGGGCTGGACCTCAGAAAGCCTCTCCTGTCCTGAGTTCCCTCTTGCCAGGATCCTCTGAAGGACCATTTACTTAGTTAATTGCTTACTTACTTGCTGGGGCTCATAAACTACCCAAGTCTCAGGCGACCCTGAGCAGCCTACATTCCAATGTACGCTAATAGGGTGAAAAACAGAATTTGCTCACAGCAGCAGTCCCAAACCACCAGCAATAATTTTTTTTTGATTGATTTGATTTGATTTGTACAGCCACCCATCTTACCTAAGTGACTCTGGGTGGCTGACAACATTGAGAAAACAACAACCAAATAGAAGCAAGTTAAAACAGAGATGTAAGCATATAAAAACGATCAATAAAACCACATTAAAATGAAATAATAGACATTCATTCTCCAGGACAGAGCAAAAACCACATCTTTCCCCAAAGGGCCACTGGAACAGTCAAGCCTTAGTGGCCTTTGGGATGCTCCAGTCTCTGGGGAAGGGGTAACCGAGGCTCTGATTCGTCTTTGCTCTCCTGGATTCCCATCAGCATCATCAATAGAAGGCTGGAAAAGCTGTTGCTGTTGGGGGAATGGAAGGAAAGGTAGGAAAGAGAATTACCTGGAGTGACCTAAATGGAAAAGTAGCTAGCTGTAACCCTCCCTTCCTCCCTCCCTCCTTCCTGAGAGAAAGGTGCCATTTTGCCCCACGCCACCCACTCTTTGGCATCCAGAGTTCTCTGGCCTTGCTTAGACCCTCCAGAGGAAGAAAAGATTTATGCTCCACATGCTCGGGGATTAGTGACTGTATTGTGGAAGCCAAGAATGGTGATGAATCCCTGGGGACTGCTATTTCCCTGAATGCTAGAGTCCTAGAGTCTCATCTTCTCTGGCTGAGCTTTTGTGTACCTGTAACTTCTCCAGGATAGGCTTATTCGACAGGAAACGGTGCTTCTGCACTTTTATAAGAAACACACTTCTTTTCATTTTACTTTGTTTACTTTGGCTTAGCTTTCTTTTATCTCTTCCTCCTGCGATCTCTGTTTAATCACAGCAAAAGTCATCTTACCACCTACGATCCCCACAGCCCCATTACCAAGGAGAATCCAGTCCTGCATTTCCCTCTCATAAAACGTAGTTGGTTGCTTCTGGGGGGGAGAGAGAGAGAGAGAGAGCACCATAGCCCGTTCTAGGTGGGGCATCGCCATTCAGGGCTGGCCCCCAACAAATCCCCCTCAGCTGCCATGTGGCTGTCCATCCAACCATCCTCTCCTATGCCCTCCCACCAGAGGCACTGGCAAAAGCTAGAGGACCAACTGCCATCAAGCTGAAGGGACCAAGCCTGGGTGTTGGTCAGGCATCCTCGGTGACGGTCCCCAGGCAGAGCAGTGCGTGAAGGCAGGCCTGCTGCTGCTCAGAAGGTGTAATGGCTGGACACTGGGTGGCTGTCGGGCCTTCGGAGTCTCAGGCCTCTGCTGACTCTTCCCACCCTAATGGGTAAATCCCAGCCAAGGGTATCCCCCAACACAGTAGGAAAGGGGAAGATTGGGCTCACGGTGAAATCCCTGCTTCTCTGCTGGCTAGAGAGTATCTGCACCCTGTTTCCTCTGTCTCTCTCCCAGTCTGGCCTTTTCCTGCAAGAAATAGGATCCAAGCAAATGTTCATACCTGTTAAATATACCTGTTAAATAAGTATTGAGCCCCTATGGAAATGAGGGATGCAGGGAGCAGAGTTATAATACAGCTACGTAATTGGCAGGCCAGTGAGGCTCATTTTAATTATATTTGATTCCAGCTTTGTATTACAATAGTTTATTTTCTTTGCTAGTGGCTAATCCCCAACCTAAGACAAGTATTAAGAGAATTAAATAAGAAGGTATAAATCTTATTAACAGGTCTCCAAGGTGATGCTTAATTCGGTGGTAGTTTTTTTAAGGAGGCATGAGACCTGAGAAGAGCCAGCAATCGCTGCTTCCTGAAGGTGAAGGAATAGAAGACTTTTTTGGGAGTTACAAATACAAAACTCTCAACAGTTGATAGTTTAATTATAGATACAACAGAATAATTTCCAAGGCTTATCAACTGTTTTTTTCATTGTCTATCTTCTTTTTTCCCTATTTCTGGGGGGTTTTTTTAGTATCCTTCCCCCACCCCTTCCTTAAGCAAATAATGTTTTTGAAAAGGAAACATCATCCTAGATGGTTTTTCAACTTCCCGGTGGTAGTCTGCCATCTGAATACCAGACAGATCTGACTCTTAGCACCTTCTCAATCAGCCGGTCGGCTCTGTGGTGCCCCCTGGTGTGGATGCTCAAAAGAAGTAGATGCAGCAGAAAGGGAGGAGGAGAGTCATTGGGTGTGAAAGTCTGGATTCCAAGAAGTGGAGGAACAGTGAAAATACTATTGCCCATCCAACCGAGAACCAAATATGCTTTCTAAAAACAAAATACAGATTTTTCAGAAAGGCACGCAGTGATGGGGGACGTTACGTATCTTGACATCTGCTGAGAAGTGACCTCCGCTATACATGGTTCTTCTAGGAAATTCCTAGCTTCTCTTGCTGACAACTTTCTCCTTCCAAAAGAGGGAGGGAGGGAGGAATATGAGGATCAGCTATCTTCAATTCTACCTTAACAGAAAGAAAAGAGAAAGTAAAAGTAAGAGTGTCGGGGCCTTGGGTAGGATCGTGCCTATGCGACCTCTCTTGCCACATCGGCCCCGACACTCCCCATGGTTTATGGAGGAGTTGAGGGTGCTGAAGAGGGTCAAGAGATATCTAGAGCGCCGCTGGAGGAAGACAAAGACCGAATCCGACTGAACACAGGTTAGAGCCGCTATCAAGGCCTACATTGTGGCGATAAGAGCGGCGAAGCGTCAATACTTCTCCGCCCTTATTGCGTTCTCAAAGTGCCGCCGGGCGGCCCTGTTTGGGATCACTAGATCCCTCCTTGGTAAGGGGGATCTGGGGATTCATTTGCAGGGCCGCACAGAGGAATTTTCAGAGCATCTGCAGGATAAAATTGCTCGGATTCGTTCCAAGTTAGACTCCGAGTGTGGCGCAGGGTCTGGGGAGATACCAGGGGATTGTTCTTGCCCAGTTATCTGGGAACAGTTTGATCCTGTTGTTCCTGACGAAGTGGACAGGATCCTTTGGACTGTGAAGGCCACCACTTGTCATCTGGATCCATGCCCCTTCTGGCTGGTGAAAGCAGCTCAGGAGGTGACATGCGGTTCCAGGTGATAGTTAATACATCCTTGCGGGAGGGAGTGTTTGCGGCTGCTTTTAAGGAGGCGTTGGTGCACCCCCTCCTCAAGAAACCCTCCCAGGATCCTACCATACTGGACAATTTCCGTCCAGTCTCCCACCTCCCCTTTTTGGGGAAGGTGGTTGAGAAAGTGGTGGCTTCACAGCTCCAGAGGGTCCTGGAGGAAACGGATTATCTGGACCCCTTCCAGTCAGGTTTCAGGCCCGGTTATGGAACGGAAACGGCGTTGGTCGCACTTATGGATGATCTCTGGCGGGAGCGGGATGGTGGAAGTGCGACCATCCTTGCTCTCCTTGATCTCTCGGCGGCTTTTCATACCGTCGACCACGGTATCCTGTTGGGATGACTCAGGGACTTGGGGGTGGGTGGCACGGTCTTGTGCTGGTTCACCTCCTTTCTTTGGGGCCGGTCCCAGTCGGTGGTGATGGGGAGCGAGAGGTCCCATCCTCGGCCCCTCCTCTGTGGGGTGCCGCAGGGCTCGGTTCTCTCTCTGCTCCTTTTCAACATCTACATGAAACCGCTGGGCGAGATTATCCGCCATCATGGGATGAGGTATCATCAGTATGCTGATGATACGCAGCTATACATCTCCATCCCTGGTGAAGTAAGTGATGCCGTGGCCACCCTTTCACGGAGCCTGGAGGCTGTAAGGGTCTGGATGGGGAACAACAGGCTTTGGCTGAACCCTGGTAAGACAGAGTGGCTGTGGGTTAATGGCTCCTCTGTATCCAGGACGTTGTCATTTTTGCTGCTGGATGGGGTGGCACTGCCCCAGACAGACCCAGTGCGTAATCTGGGGGTCCTCCTGGACTCATGGCTCCTGCTCAAAGAGCAGGTGGCAGCCATGGCCAGGAGGGCTTTTGCACAACTTTGGCTCGTGCACCAGTTACACCCTTTCCTGGGTGCCCTTGGAACAGTCACCCATGCCCTTGTTATCTCCCAGATAGACTACTGCAATGCGCTTTACTTGGGGCTACCCTTGAAGAGTATCTGGAAGCTTCAGCTGGTCCAGAATGCAGCCGCGCAAGCTATTTTTGGGGCCCGAAGAAGGACCCATATAACACTACTGCTTCATGAGCTGCATTGAGTACTGGTTTGCTTCCGGGTCCAATTCAAGGTGTTGGTTATCACCTTTAAAGCCCTACATGGCATGGGGCCAGGTTACCTGAGGGACTGCCTCTCCCCCACAAGTTCATCCTGTCCCACCTGATCTCAGAGAGGGCATGCTCCAGACCCCTTTGGCAAAAGAACTCTGACTAGCGGGGTCCAGAAGACGGGCCTTCTCTGCTGTAGCCCCCGCCCTTTGGAATATCTTGCCCTTGGAGGTGAGATTGGCCCCCTCACTCCTGGCCTTTCGGAGGGATCTGAAGGCCTGGCTCTGCCATCTGGCCTGGGGCGAGGAGGGGATCATCAGGTGTGGGGTTGGCTAGTCCCTTAGTGGCCTGGCATTACTGCTTTGAACCTTCGGCCTCCTGGATTTTTTCCCTTTTATTTTTGTGAATGTGTATTGTTATAGGTTTTAATTGTATATTTATTTATTATTTTAACGAGTCCCCCATTGGGGGGAGATGGGCGGGGGACAAATTTAATAAACAAACAAACAAACAAACAAAAAAATTGAAAAAAACAAAGAAATTGGGCCAGTGGCATCCTCTATAATCCTCAGGCTGAAAAAGGATGCTCCCTCGCTTACATCATTCCAGAGACCAGAAATATCATTGTGAGTTCATAATCTATCTGGCCACTAAAAGATTGTTACTGACCCACAATTACTTTGGCTGCGGGGGGAACATAGATCTCCAGCTCAACAGCATAGCCACGGACACGCGCCACTAATATCATAATAGGCTTCTTTGCCTGAGATACGTCCTGAGATTATTTATTAGTTGGACTGGCTAAGACCCATTTATACTTCAGTAAGAATCCCCCTTATTTTGGAAATCGACTGACCACCACACATGTTTAATATGCTTCTAGCTTTCACCCACATAGTCCTTGCCTAATACCAGACCCTGCAATACAACTACATCTTTTGGGGTGCAGCAGGCAGATACTCACAGCTGAAGGATTTAAATAATGTATTTCTGAAATTAAGACGCCTATCAGCTGAATAGCTAAAATAGTGCACAGTGATTGACTAGTCAAAAGTGTTCATCAGGAGTGAACAAGAAGATTAACCCAGAAAAAGCAACAGGACAGGACTTGTTGCCTCACTGATGGTTCTGACAATACCCAGCCAGTAGCTGGGTCAAAAGTCACCACTTGTGAACCCAGCATCCTGGCCGACCTCCCCCCTTCAGAAAGGGCCAATATTCCATCAACCTTTGTACCAGGAGAGCCCTCACAAGGCTGCAGGACACTGCTGGCCCTTTCCCCCAACAGCACAAAGCATGACTTGGCCGCTGCAGGTCTGAAAGAGGTCTCCTCACTGGCCTGGCCTTGGCTGGAAGTTGTAGAATGGGAACCTTGTCTTTCTAGCGAAACAGGTCAGTTGAGTTGGTGTAGACTGGGTGGAATTATTTTAACCCTGTCAATGACTGGCTCCATTCTAAGCCATACCGAGCCCTGTTGGGGTTGGTAGACTGTATCAAGTATGCCCTTTGGGGGATTCTGACATTAAAATACAGGTAGCCCTTGCTTGACAACAGTAATTGGGACTGGCAACTCTGTCACTAAGCAATGCAATCGTAAAGCGTGATGTCTCGTGACTGCACTGACATATGACGGCAGTTCCGGTTGCTGTCGTTAAGTGAATCCCACATGGTCGTTAGACACGACATCATGTGATTGCTATTTGCAACCTCCTGCCAGCTTCCCCACTGACTTTGCTTGTTACAAGCCAGCGGTGAAGGTTGCAGGTGGTGATCACATGACTGCGGGATGCTGTGACCATCATAATTGCGAGCTGGTTGTCAAGTGCCCGAATCCCAATCACATGACTATATGGATGTTGCGAAGCCGCAGCTACAATGCCTGGTTGTAAGTGTCCTCATTCAGCGCCACTGTAACTTCAAGTGGTCACTGAACGAGGACTACCTGTACAGTATTACTGTGTGGGTTTTGGTTTGGTTTTTTTATTTTTTTACTCTTCTAGGGAGGGTTGGCCTCTTTTTTTCCCTAAGTAGTTAAATATAGCTTTCTTCTTCTTTCATATAATAGGTTGTCTTTCTTTTTTAAAGAATATGGTTATATAGTTAGACTGTTATTTAGGATGTATATAATATTACAAGTTAATAATTAAAGTTTTTAAATGTTTTTCCCTAATGGTTTCTATTTATTTATTTACGTTTCAAATTTGTCACCACCCATCTCACTACAGGGTGACTCTGGGCGGTTTACAGTAAAAACAGAAAAAGCATTAATTAAAATAAATAAATATTAATGTATTTATTAGTTAAAATATGCTAAAAATAAACTTCCTATATTTTATTAGTTTCCTGATCTTGTTTTGGTGGTTGTTTATGGGGAGGACAATTTCCTGTGACAAAACATACCCTTGTCTATCTGGACCAACCTCCCTCCCCCTTTACCCCTCCCCCTTCCTTTGCCACTGGCTGGTCAGATCAATAGTTCTGGATTAAAAGAAAAAAATTCCAGCCGACTGATCTAATCTGTACAAGCCAGATGTCTAGTCTTTCTTACAGTCCGAGTCAAAATGACCGTAAAGAGGTCCAGGGAGAGAATAGGAGACTGATAGTCCCCTGTTAATGCGAAGTCCCACCTGGCTGACCTTCCCTACAGAAGCCAGATGTCCGGCCTCTCTTGCAGCCAGAGACAGAAAGTGGGTGGGGGAGAGACGTGCTAACAGTGGATCCCTGCTCCTGACCGTGTCATCGCCAGCCTCTTTACAGAACACTTAGCTGTCCTAGAGACCCCACTTTAGCAACTCAGCGGCTAAGGACTTCGGCTCCGGATGGAAGAACGAGTGGTGGCATCGTGAGGATAGGTCCCTCAAAACAGTTAGAAAAGATCTTTGTGAGGATGAGCCATTCTCAGCTAGTCATTCAGGCAAGAAAGCTTCGGGTTAACCTCTAATAACTCTTTTGCGAATAGCCGCTGAATGTAAGATAATTAGAACAATTTGCACTTCCTGCTTTTTAATTCCATGTGACTTCCTTCTGCTTGCAGTGCTAGGGCATCTGATGAAGGCCCCTACAGGCTGCAAAAACTGCTGGTTAATGAGTCTGGGAGTCTCTCAAGGGGGGCCAAGACTCTTTGATGTCTTAATGACATACTGTAATTGCACACTGTAAGAAGAGGAGTCGTTTGCTTGTTTGTCTGTTTTAAAACTCTTAGATGACTCCATTGGGTTCTGTGTTATTGGGAAGGGGGTGAAATTTTCATTACCAGCTTTCTGTACCTTGTATACAATTCATCCCCTTTCTGCAACAGGTCAGCCTCCCGCAGGCTTCCGGGACGTCCTCCTCAGCGAGGGCCCTTCGGGCTTTGCCAAGGCTATTCGCCAGCAGCAGGGTCTGCTTTTGATGGACACCACCTTCCGAGATGCTCACCAGTCGCTGCTGGCCACTCGTGTTCGCACCCATGACCTGAAGAAGATCGCCCCCTTCGTAGCCCAGAACTTCAGTAGGCTCTTTAGCATCGAGAACTGGGGAGGTGAGAGAGCAGTTTGGATCTTCAAGGGCCCCCAATAAATCTGGGAGCTACTATGAGGCTTGCGATGAAGTTTTTGGCTGCCAGTTTGATGGCTGGCTGAGGTGGGACTGTCTGCGCGAGTTCTTGGTTGGACTTTTGCAACCAAAGGCTCAAGATGAAGGCCAGCAACTCCAGTCTGAAATAAATGAACGGATTTAAATAATAATCACCACCTATAAATAATAAAACTATGAACTTGAAGGAAGATATAGCAACCTTAGTAAAGTATTATGAATGGTCAAAAACAGCAAATTAGAACAGTAAATAAAGCAACAGAGTTACCCAAAGGGCTTAAGAGTGGCATAAAAGGGATATTTTAGTGTCAAGCCGAGGATTTGGCTTCCTGTTACCTTGTCACAGCCTTCTGACAGCACTATATAAACATTACAGCTACCAAGCCAAGTCAGCGGAATAAAGGACCTCATTTTCTCTGATCAAAGGCTGGGAGGGGGACAGAGGACAGCAACAGCAGCAGAAAAAATAGGCAATAATAAAGGTGGTAATAATGACTCCCTGATTGGCCAGTCAGGCAGCAGTAGACACGGGTTAAACACGGCAACCGATCGTGTGTGTGTGTGGGGGGGGAAGTTCTGTGGTGCCAGACCTACCAGTGTGTTCTATAATGGAGAGGCATCCAGCCAGTCCCTAACCCTGAGCTACCTCTGTTCTCTACTATTGGAATGGCATACTGATGGTACTTATTTCCGTGCTAAGGGACGACCTCACCCAGCAACTTCATGTAGAACTTAAGTAGGAATGGGGAGAGTGTAGAGCACTGACAAACTCTGCAAAGTGGGGCTAGACCTCTTGCCTGCTACCAACACCAACTGGAACTGATTTTGGAGGAAGGAGAACCACCACAACATGTCGCCCCCACTCCTAGCCCCTGGAGGGATACAGCCAGGAAGATATCATGATTGATGGTATCAAACACCCGAGATCAACAGGTGCTAAGATAGATGTACCCCCACCCCCATCTTAGTCCCTCCAGAGATCATCAACAAATGCAATCGATGCCATCCTCAGTACCATACCCCGGTCCAGAGCCCAACTGAAAAGGGTGCAGATAATCCAGTTCCTTGGGGCTCTCTGAAGCTGCATCTCAACCATCTTCTCAACAACCTTCCCTAAAATAGGAAGCTTGGAGACAGGATAAAAATTGTTATAGTGATGGTTTCTTGAGGGTATGAACCAGCACCCATCTCTCAAGGATACATTCACCACTAGGTGGATCCAATCACACATCATCTTGGGGGAGTTCTTGTCCATTTAGGAGGAACATGGATCTAACACACAGGTGACCCGACTTACAATTCCAGGGATTTTGTCCAGCTCCTCAGGACCAACAGGTTCAAGCTCTTCCTAGATGACCAAGCCAGGCAACTCCATAGGACATGCACAGTCAGAGTTCAACTCAGAGCAGATCTGTTCTGAGCAACTTTATCCAACAGATGGCCTGAATAGTCTTCACAACAGCCCTGCAGATATTCCTCTGGCCCCTTTGTCCAGGACAGACCAGGTCACCTTGAACAAGCTGCCGGCCCAGCTATTTGCAGATGCAAATGTTTGTTGCACTTAACGCAGCAAAATTCCTATTTTTATAATGACCCCCACATGTGATCCCTTCATCCTTATTAAACATCTTCACTTCTTTGTATATTCATCAACTCTACATCACAAGCTCAGATTATCTTCATTCAAATCCGTTGCAACTTTCCAGATGAATCTTTCTGATTCTTTTCATAGATCAGTGATATCTGCAGGACTTGAGGAGAGATTGTTTTGGAATGCGTGGGTTGTGAATCTGCCTACTGTGTTGACCCTTCAATTTAGCTACAAATTAGATCCCCAGGCATGAGGGTCTCTGGCACATAGAACTGGTGGAATAAAGGGCTTAGGCAGGGCTTTTGCTATGAGGATAGTGTGAGAGAGTTGAACTTGGCTCTGTGGCTCACCCTGAGGCCAGAGCTGAGCCCCTCGACCAAGGACTAGTCTTCAGGCTTGCTGCTGTGCCAGTTGAGAGCCAGTTGAGTGTTGAAGTTGCTGTAAACGAAAACACACTCTGCATTCCCTTATTTATTATTCTTTCTGATAATCAAGAGAACTGGGGTGGTGGTTCCAACGACAGGATTCCAAATTTGCTTAGGCGATCTTGTCCCCAAGATCTTGCTGATGCTTAACTCCCTTTCTCTCTTCTTGCCACTCATCTCCAGGTGCCACCTTTGATGTTGCCATGCGCTTCCTGTACGAGTGCCCCTGGCGCCGGCTGCAGGAGCTGCGTGAGCTTATCCCCAACATCCCATTCCAGATGCTGCTGAGAGGGGCCAATGCAGTGGGCTACACCAACTACCCAGACAACTCTGTCTTCAGGTACGTGTGCAGCTTGATGTAGGCCTTGGTGGGAGGCAGGGAATACACCATTTGACTTCCAGTTTTTTGTCTTCCCAGACCCCGTCCTTCCTCTCTGAGATTTCTACACTGGCTTCCAACTTTATTTTTGCAGTTATAAAGGCAATACATCTAATTTTTTCTCAAAAAGCTAAGCTAGTTTGCAAGCTGAATTCTTGGGGCTTTTTGGTTGCTTTTGTTCCCTGCCTTTCTGCCAAAATCCTGGGCTTGGCTGGCATCTTAATGTACACAGAGCTCCACATCTTCCATTTAGAAACTTTTGTTTTTGCTTCTTTAAATCCTTTACATTCCTTTGATTCTGATTCTCCTGGAAGTCCAGTTACCTTTATTGTACTTGGAGGAAAAGTCCAACCCCAGCTTTCCAAATTAATCTGACGTAACTGCGAGACTCCAGACGTTCTGCTTTTGGCAGCAGGAGGAGATGCACGACCTCCTTCTTCCACGATAGGCCATGAAGCAGTTCCCAGGCCTGGAGGAGAGACCTTTTGGAATTGCCTCAGCACCTTCTGTACTTTGCCATCGCAGGTTCTGCCAGATGGCCAAAGAGAACGGGATGGACATCTTCCGCGTCTTTGACTCCCTCAACTACCTTCCTAACATGCTGCTGGGGATGGAGGCAGCTGGGCAGGCTGGAGGCGTGGTGGAGGCTGCCATCTCCTACACAGGAGACGTGGCCGACTCCAGCCGCACCAAGTACACCCTGGATTACTACGTCAGCCTTGCTGAGGAGCTGGTCAAAGCCGGGACTCACATCTTGGCCATCAAGGTAGGAAGGACGGAGAGCTCTTTGCCTGCACGCGCTCATTGCACCCTAGCACAGGGTGGGATCCGTTACCGGTCTTCCGCACCGCAGTACGGGAGGTTTGCCTGTGACTTGGAGCTAGCGGTGGAGCGGAGAAGAAAAAGTCAGAGGGAGCCGGTTATCCTTGATCTCCTGGCTTGGCTCCAGAAGGGAGTCAGATTGCCCTCCTCCCTTTGTCCTGAAAGCAGGGTTGAGTATCCCTCAGCTTCAGGGGATGGGCTCAACTCCGTCACACCTGTAGCTTCTGCCACCGTTTTCCTTTCCTCCTCATCTACTTGTGCCTCGATTGCTGCACCCGGAATGCCCACCTTCGCCTCCTTTCTCTTGCAGGACATGGCTGGGGTCTTGAAGCCGCAGGCCTCCTCCATGCTTGTGGGGACGCTGCGCAAGCACTTCCCCAACGTCCCGCTACACATTCACACCCACGACACTTCGGGTGCTGGCGTGGCTTCCATGCTGGCTTGTGCTGCTGCTGGGGCTGACATTGTGGATGTCGCGGTGGACGCCATGTCTGGGATGACTTCCCAACCGAGCATGGGCGCAATGGTGGCCTGCACCCGTGGAACAGAGCACGACACAGGTCTGAGGCTGGAGGGGAAGAAACATTAGAGAAGGGATGTTCATCTGCCCCATAACAGGACTGAAGGAAAGTGAGTTGGGGGCTGGTGGGCTCCAGGTTGGCAGCTACCTCTGCTCTACCTGCAGCCCAGGCTGGTCTGGAGGCTGCAGCAGGAGAGTCTATGTCATGCCCCGACGCTGCTTTAAGCAATTGTAAAATAATAATTCTACAAAGGTTACAGTGATTTAAAAGAAGACTTACATATTTAAGGAATTGGGGCCAGTCAGTCCAAGTGAACCCACAGCAGCTTACAGCCACCTTTAAAATCAGAATAAAACTGCATCGTAAAAGGATCATAAGACTGCACAAAAACAGAAGCAGAAGGAAAAGGAGGGAGAAAAAGCTTTTTAGTGAGTGAAACAATCAGCACCTCTCCAGGGCTAGTGAAATAAGTGTTGCCCCTTTTCCTTTAAAGGCCTGGTGGCATCGTGGGGAAGCCACTGCCACCAGGCCCAGCCACGTGCCCCTTCCAGCCTGCTCTGCCCTAGGCTACCATCTCAGTCAGTCCCCAGCCAGTCCTTGTAGCTTGAGGAGAAAAACAGTGTAGGGAGTGAAAAAGGAACTACGGGGAGGCAGTTGGCTTCATATCAAGCGATATTGTTAGTAATTGTATTAAGGATTGATAGTAGCAAAATTCTCCCAGCTTTTTCCTCATCGGTACAGATGTTGGGATTATTGCAGAGTTGCAGTACCTTCTACTGAAAAAAAATGATATTCTTTTTTCTTACCTTAATAGAAGGAACTTCCTGTATTTTGCATTGTATTTTGGGGGGATTTTGTCAGAAATTTATGGGATCTATTTTGTCCCTTGAAATAACACAAATCAAGCATGTGGGAAAGGCATATTTTGGAGGGGGGGTCAGGTTTTTGCACCTTTTGCACTCCTATGGAAAAGACCTTGGAATAGCAGTAAACTGCAAACTGGACAGGAATGAGCAGCATAATGTGTCTGCAGAAAATGGCAAATGAATTTTAGACTTCATCAGCAGAAGTATAATGTTCAATTCATCAGAAGTAATTGTTTCACTTTATTCTATTTTGGTCAGACCCCACCTTGAGGAATGTGTCTGCTTCTGGGAAGCCCATCTTAAGAGTCAGAGGCCCTGGAGCAGGTTCAGAGAAGGGCAACAAAGATAATAGAGATTGAAGGAGCTGCATGTTTAGCCTTGAGGAAAGACTTTTAAGGAGGACATAGCAGCACGCTTCAAATATCAAAGGGTGCCGCGTAGAAGATGGTCAACAACTGTCCTGTCTTCAGCGTGCAGGCCATGGAATAATGGATTTAAGTTGCAGGAAGGCAGATTCCCATTGCATGTTAGACAAAACTTCTGAAAAGTAAGACCAGTTGGAGAAGGGAAGCAGCAAACTGGGTGGGTCCCTGTTCTTGGATATGCATAAAGGGGAAGCTAGAGAGCTCTTAATCCTGGATGCTTTGATTTCAATTCCTGCCCTGAGCAAGGGGTTGGACTCCATGGCCTCCAAGACGCCTTCTGCCTCTGGGCCGCTCTCTGCTCTCAGGTTGATGGGAAGGGCTCTCTCCCCGCCCCAGGCATCCAGATGGAGAAAGTCTTTGACTACAGTGAATACTGGGAGGTGGCTCGGGGTCTGTATGCCGCCTTTGACTGCACGGCCACCATGAAGTCTGGCAACGCGGACGTCTATGAGAACGAGATCCCTGGCGGTCAGTACACCAACCTGCACTTTCAGGCCCACAGCATGGGGCTGGGCCACAAGTTCAAGGAGGTGAAGAAAGCCTACGTGGAAGCCAACAAGCTGCTTGGCGACCTCATCAAGGTTAGTTTGCCGGCCCCAATCCTGCTGCAGTCATGCAGGTCTAAATTACCAGCCACAGTTTCCAAGATGGCTGTGAGTCTTATTGCCCACAGAATATTTTCTTAAATTGTTAAAGTTATAGTTATAGATAGGTATTCAAACAAATACAGTCTGCTTTGTTTGAAAAGGGGCATTTAAATTAAATAGGTACAATGTAGAATTTCCAGAATATTTGGAAGTGAAGCTTATCCAGAAATCTTTTGTTAGCTTTCTTCTTTTCCTTCCAGATGACTAACCCTAAGCATTACATAGGGAGAGGGGGAGAGGGCCGAAGTGTTTTGTTAATACCACATTTAGCAAGCTGCATCATTGGCTGAAATTTGCTAAGGGCTCCAGGCCTCCTTATTGGTTGCCATTCCCTATTTTAAAGGTCCATAAAGGCCACAGGGAGCTCAGACAGATTTTCTGCACCATCCCTTGGGATGGTGACTTTCCTGGCCAAAGCAGTCTATTATGTAGAACCAAAGCTTGCTGGAATCAGCATCTGATTTTTCTGAGCAGACAGCTTGTTCCAGGAAAAGGCAGTGCCTGCTGAGAATGTTGGATTCTCTACCTCCAGCTTGGCCCTTCCCAAGATGGCAGCATCCTGTCCCCGAAGGATCACTTTTCCTTGTTCTGGCTTTGTGCCTGATGGCAGTTGGGGCTGGAGGCTCTGGGCTCCTTCTAGGGAACTGAGCTTGGGGAAAGGAGCCTGAGGCTGGGCTGAGCTTCTGCCCAAGTGGGCTTGTGTGCCTCTACCGTGACTCCACTCCTCCTCAGCTGTTGCTCAGTGAGGCTCCTCTTTGCTCCCCCTGTGCAGGTGACGCCCTCTTCGAAGATTGTGGGCGACCTCGCTCAGTTCATGGTCCAGAACAACCTGACGCGGGAAGATGTTGAAGCTCAGGCAGATGAGCTCTCCTTTCCCCTCTCAGTGGTGGAGTTCCTGCAAGGCTACATTGGCATCCCCTATGGGGGCTTTCCAGAACCCTTCCGCTCCAAGGTACGAAGAAGGACCCCCCTTACCTCCAAGGAGCCCATAGAAATTGTGGGGAGAGTGGAGGGGAGGTAAACCCACAACCCTCTTGTCTTAGTTTCATACAGAGGATTTATTATTAGGGTTCTGTTTGCTGCATTTGGGGGCTACCTCCACATCAGAGACTTGGAGCACATTACTCTGCTATTTGCCAACTATTCTCAGAGAGAAATACTGCTAAAGGGTATTCTGTCATGGTTAAACCTTAGGAAAACCAAGGCTTTCAAACACCCTCTGCCCCTCCCCCCACCTTGATTCCTGCTTTGGGGGACTTGACTAGGAGGACAGATGAGTCAGATTTATCCTTGAAGAAAGAGGAAGAGATCCCGACCTCCCACTTGGTAGCCCCAGTTTCCCATTCCCTGGATAGGGCCACTTGTGGGGCTGAGCTCTTTGACTTTTCCTAGGTGCTGAAAGATCTGCCCCGCGTGGAGGGCCGCCCCGGGGCCTCTCTGCCCCCCTTGAATTTTACACAGCTGGAGCAGGAATTGTGCGAAAAGCATGAAGAGATTACGCCAGAAGATGTCCTCTCTGCTGCCATGTATCCCAAGGTCTTCAATGATTTCAAGGACTTCACAGCCACTTTTGGACCTGTCGAATGTCTCAATACCCGCCTCTTCCTGGAGGGGCCCAAGATTGCAGAGGAGTTCGAGGTGAGGTCAGGAGCATGGGAGGCATCCAGATAGCCCTTGCGCCAAAAGACAAGACTGAAGTTTGATAGAAACGCCAAGAGTTCAACCAGGGATGAGCGAAGGAGCTCTCATGTGAGCTAGCAATGAACGGGGGACAAGAATCGGTTTGGGGTTATTCTGCAATTGAAGGAGCACCAGACAGATCTGCTTGACATTTTATCTATTTGTTCGTTCATTCAGTCGTTGAATGTATACAGCCCCCCATCTCACATATGTGACTCCTGGTTGCTTGTCTGCATGTCTCACATGCCTTAGATCCAGGTTTGGCCTCTTGGTAGGGATGCCTCTTAGGGATGGGAGAAGCCAAAAGTTGCTCCTGGTTGTGCACTACTCACAGTCCTGTGGTTCCTCCATCCTTATTTTTTTCTTCACTTGCACTCGGTAACTAATGTGACCCATTTCCTTTCTGTATACTTTTTTAAAAAATAAGATCTCTTTACTGATAAGATTATAGAAACAGATAATAAGCAACATCCCTTAAAACAGCATGGGGAGAACTGGGAGGAAATTCATTTTTCAAAGCTCTCTAATATTGTTGAAGTTAAAATAAAAATAAATAGAAACAACTGGTGAGATTATAGAAGGAGGCCATAGCTCAATGACCCAGAAGCTATAGCAGAGGCAGACAGACTTAGTTTCCCTCTCTGACAGCCTCTTCCATTTCACAAATTGCAAATAGCACAAAGTGGGAAAGAAATGGAAATTTTGCAAAACTCCTGGCTATAATGGAAAATGGCATTAAAACCACCAGACAGATCTAACGATCTGAGGGCTAGCAGCCCCAAACTTGCCATTTAGTCTTCCCATTTGTTAATCCAGGAGCACAGCAGAGGACTTTTCTGCTTGCACAGTGCTCTGAGCCTTGCACAAGGCTTGGTCATCCACAGGCTGTTTTCAAGCAACCCTTGGACCATAGTGATGCTGCCTTACAGTGCTTGAGTGAAAGCTGCAAAGGAACCATCTGTCACCCTCTTTTCCTTCCCTGATGCCCTCACAGGTAGAGCTGGAACGGGGGAAAATCCTGCATATCAAGGCCTTAGCCCTGGGAGACTTAAATCGGGCTGGCCAAAGGGAAGTCTTCTTTGAACTGAATGGGCAGCTGCGCTCCATCCTGGTCAAGGACACCAAGGCCATGAAGGTAATGAAAGAGCCTCGAAGTAAGCAAGGAAGAAGAGCACTTGGAGATGGGAGAGACAGGGAAGCTACGGCTGGAACCTGACTTCATGGCAGAGTGTAGAGGGGAACTTAATCTAATTAATTCACTCAATGTATGTTTGATTTTGCTTTACAAATCTATCCACCTTCTCCTTTAAAAACTTATGAAATCATAATCCTACTAATATGAAATACAAATAACCATCACTCGCAGATACTGAGTCACTAGGCACTTAAAATACAGTTTTTATTCATAAATGATATTTAGGTTAATTACAAATGCCAATAGCCACAACATGTTCTATTATGACTCTTGTCATCCAATGTAGCATCTTGTTTCCAGCGAGGCCCCTGACTCCACAAGCCACCAAGGAGCTCTCTGAAGGAAACAGCTCCTTGGTGCTCTATGTGGGGTAGGAAGTGATCTAAGGAAGCCATGGGTGCCATCTCTACACTTAACCTTTCCTTTCCTTGCTCCTTGCCAGGAGATGCATTTCCACCCCAAAGCCCTGAAGGACGTCAAAGGCCAAGTGGGGGCTCCGATGCCTGGAAAAGTCATTGACATCAAAGTGCAGGAAGGCACACGCATTGAGAAGGGACAGCCGCTCTGCGTCTTGAGTGCAATGAAGATGGAAACAGTGGTCAACTCGCCCTTGACAGGCACAGTCAAGAAAATTTATGTCAAGCCAGAGATGAGCTTAGAAGGGGATGATCTGATCCTGGAGATCGATTAGCCCATCTCCCCAGTGAGCACAAAAGCCATTGCTTCTTCTGCGGAACCTGTAGGACTGCCAGGAGGGTCACTGCAAGTTTCACTGCTTTTATCGCTGGGCCTCCCTTCCCCTCCCCTCCTCTGCTGAAGTTCCAAGAGGAGCAGGGGTGGGCTTGAGGAGGGGGGAAAGAAAGAGAATGACCCAGTTGCTTTTCTTCCCCCATGAGGATGGTGATTAGTCTTGTTTCTCCTTCTGGCAGAGAGAAAAGGAGCCGAGTGAGAAGGGACCTGTTGTCACCGTGTGCACACAAGCCCCTTTCTCTCTTGCTGCCCTTTTCCTGGAGGCTGTGAACAAGTTTGGTAGAAGGAGGGACAGCTTCTGTCCTGGGCCTGCTTTGTCCTCTGCCCCCAGCTGCCACTTCACCTGTCTCCTTCCCTGCCCCTCCTTCCTCTGGTCCTCGCAGAGGATAATTTTTGCTTTGATATCAGCTGTCTTTGCAGAAGCGGAGAGGTCCCTCCCCTCCTTCATCCACCTCCTCTCTTCTGTTTCAGTTGCCAAACCAGAGAAGGTTGGTTGTGCCTAAGTTTAAAGCCTGGGCTGCTTCTCTGTGATGTAAAAGCAAGTTAAGCTTAGACTTGAGTGCTGTCTAAAGGCAGTCTGGAGATGGAGGGACTGTGATCCCTCCTTCCACCACTGGAGGAGGCAGCACAACAGAATCATGATTTTCCTGTTGCCAATTATTGGACCAATAATCTGGGCTGAGCCAGAAGAGCCAGGCCTGAGAATTGTGGATTGATGTAATTATGGGTGGACACATGGGTGAAACAAGGGAAGCGCAAAACCTTTACTTGAAGCCCATGAAAGAAATGAAATGAAATGAAATGAAATGAAATGAAATGAAATGGGTCTGTCTCTTGTATGTGTATTTGTATACATTTCTTAACATTCATTCGTTCAACTTCAGCCACCCAGGAATAGGAGTTCTCTTTTATAAACTATATGAAAACAACCCACAAACAACATAAAAACCAACATGGGAAGAGCTCAGCAGAAAACATAAACTTTAGTAACAGGAATAGTACAAGTAGTCCTTGCTTGAGGTACACTGTTCAGCAACCATTCAAAGTTACAATGATGTACGTACGTATGACCTTCACTGCTGGCTTCTGACAAGCAAAGTCAATGGAGAAGCTGGCAGGAGGTCTCAAATGGCGATCACATGACCACGGGACGCGATTGCGCAGGATTTGCCTAACAGCAGCAATTGAGACTGCCACAACTGCTGTCGTAAGTGGGTGCGGTCAGGTGACATCGCACCTTACGACCACATCACTTAGCAACAGAGCTCCTGGTCCCAATTACTGTCAGTAAGTGAGGACTACCTATAATGGCTCTATATAGCAAATTTTCAACATTCAGCAGCCAAATGGAGAAATACGTGTGATGCCAAATGAGTTAGGGTTAGGGTTATCCTGCAAGTGCCATTCTATGAAGGGAGTGTTTCCTAGACGGAAGCCCCCTTAGGCGGGGAGCTCTAGCAGAGCCTTGGTGATAGGGGAGGCTTGGCCCCCGCCCCTCAAGGCAGCAATTCGACTGGGCCCAGAAGTGGATGGGCAGCCAAAGCAGATGTCGGTGTCACACCTAGAGAGTTTATATTGGCAGACCCACAAACAATACAAGTGTGTGTCTGCAGCTAATACACAGAGACCTGGAAGACCCGTGCTTGGGCGGGTTCAGAAAGGGACTGGCACAGCAGGCGTTCAGCCACATCTTCCTGCTGGCTGTGCACATACCTCCGCAGAAACCCAAACGGTTTGTGCGGGTTTGCTGGTAAAAGCAGCTGCGAGAAAAGCCCCTTAGTTTCTGATGGAAACGCCCCCATAGGAGAGGGAAGGAAGCCACAGGTGCTCAGATGGCATTAAGAGGTGGGGTCTTAATTGACTAAAGGAACTCTGGGAAGAATTGATAGAATTGCGGTAATGGCTGGCAAGTGGAAGGGCCTAGAGAGCTCTGGCTGGTGAAGACCTATGGTTTAATAATGAACAGTGTACACTGCCGAACCTGGGTTGGACTGGGCAGTGCAGACCGCTGAAGGCTTGTTAGTGGGGAAATCTGGAGAAGACTGAAGAAGACAGTAGCTTATTCCCAGCTATTAAGCCCAGCGGTCGGGGTTTTTCCTCTCAACAGATGCCCTTTTCCATTGGGACTAAGGCTGGTGAGAAGACCCAAGCAGCAGCTTTGGCCATCTGAATGTCCACTGAAGACCTGTCCATCTGCGAGGCCAGGACAGATGGCGGGTGGAGGAAGATGAAGGTGGGGCTTGGGCCTTGAGAGACTGAGGACACTACTGTAAGGTGCCCATCAGTAGTCTGAATTTTTTTTGGTAAAGGAAGTGTTTGTCATTTATTTTTAATATAAGAGATTTACCTAGTCCTCCTTTCTTTGCTGGGGAAGGGTATCTATTTTCTGTTAACTTTCTCCTTAGCCCCCATTCCACTCCCCTCTACTATGATTCTTCAAGCTTCACTGGTTTTCCTGTCCTCTTTGTGGTAGCTAGAAACACAGTCCCATCAATCTCCCCACTTTTCCTCACCCCCTTCTTGAGGGCACCCCCAATTCAGCACCGTTTCAACTGAGCCAGCACCGAGTGACCTCTTGTCAAGTCATGTCGCTGTGTTGGTAGCAAGAAAAATGGAGAGGCCTGAAAGAAGGCTGATCCTTGTTACAATACCATGCAAGTACAGAAGCTTTGCCCAACAGCTACAGTTCTCAACTACTACTTTAGTGAGGATAGATCACGAAAAAGCAGTAATCGACAGCACAGTGACAGTGAGCCATGGATGGGTTTCTCACTGAATGTGGTGGGAACAGAGGAAGGGCATGAAGCTTAGAAATGTTTGACTGCTGGGGCGGGGAGGGAACTTTTCCCCATCATGCGCTCCATTTTCCCTGTCAAATGCAACATCCTTGGTGTTAATACATTAATGTTCAGGTCATACTCTCTTCAGCATCATACAAACTGCAAACTCTTCAGGTTCTCAGGCAACATACACACATCCCCAACCCAAAGGCTTTACTGTCAAATTAGACACAAATACATTAAACAAACAAGTGGGCATTAAACATCCTTATAGGGTTTTTGTAGGGGAGATGGGCGGGACAAATCAAATAAATAAATAAATAAAATAAAATAAATTATTCCTGCTCAGTGTTGAACCATTTCCTAAGTATTTCCTTGATTCTTACTCATGCTTTACTTCCATCCTATACCACTCCTATCAAATTCTGCAACCAACGTTCAGTTCCAGATTGCACAAAACATTCCGTCATATAGGCCTACTCACTTTATCATGCACGTTTTTGAAATCAACATTTCTCAGTTACAGAGCAAAACTCTGGTTTCCATATCCTGCCTGGTGTAAAGCCACCTGCAGTGAAGGCACAATCACGAACAGTTCCTACAAGAAGGAAAGATTATGGGAGAAACCTAAAGAAGCCAGCACGGATGCGTATAACGAAGGGAAAGGGACATTCGCCAGAAATGGAAGGAGGGCGCATAACCAGAGAATACGAGGTCATCTCTAGAAACTGTAGGACCTGCATCAGGAAGGCTACAGATCAAAATGAGCTGAGTCTTGCAGGAAACATCAAAAACAACAAAAAAGGCTTTTTGGGGTTCATTAGAAGGAAAAAGGGGAGCCAAAGAGGTTGTAGATCTGTTGCAAGGAGAAAGTGCTAAGAATATAGAACTCCTATTTTACATCTACGTTTGCATCATCATCATGACATCCTGTGCCACTGAGGGAGGAGGGAACAGCAGCTCAGGACAGACGAGAGGTAAGAGAGCTAATTTAAAGAAATTCAGGTCTCCGGGGCCAGATGAGTTATGTCCCAGGGTCCTGAAGGAACTAGCAGAGATGACCATAGACGATGATCTTTGGATGAGGGAGCTGAGGGACATGGATCACATCTGCAGATGACACACAGTGGAAGAGGTGGCTAATATTTTAGAGAATATTAGGGAAAAGATTCAAAAAGATCTAGGCATGCTTGAGCAGTGGGCTGAAATGAATAGCATTTAACAGGAAGAAATGTAAAGTTCTACATTAAGGTAGGAAAAAGAAAGGTACAAATATAGGTTAAGGGAGACCTGGCTTGGCAGTGGGATTTGTGAAAGGGATCTGGCTGTCCTTGTGACCACAAGTTAAACACCACTGTGATGCAGCTGCCAAAAAGGCAAACACAATCTTGGAGTCCAGATCACAGGAAACATTTATTTGTTTGAATTATATAGCCGTCCATCCCACATATGCGACTCTGGGTCATATATAAAATAAAATACCATAAAGTAGATAAAAGCAAATAAAATACATAATATAAAATAAAAACACATGGCAGCTGAGCTTCATAAAATAACCGTCAACAAAACTAAGAGATGGGCTGTATCACACATCCCCAGGGCTGGGCACAAAGCCAAATTTTTAGGGCCTTGCAAAAGGCCAGCAGGGTGGGGGCTAACCTATCTCAGGCAGAATGATGTTCTGCAGGGTGGGCACCATGGCAGAAAAGGCCCTCCTCCTGGGCCCTGCCAGCTGGCACTCCTTAGCTGATGGCACTTGGAGCATGGCCCTCCTGCTGGATGAGGTGGGACGGGTAGAAACATCTGGGGAGCGACGGCCCTGTAAGTAGCCCGGTCCTAAGCCCCGAAGGGCTTTGAAGGTAACTACCAGCACCTTGAACTGCACTTGGAAGATACGAGAAACCAATGCAGCTTGTGGAGTGGTGGTGTCACGCGCACGCACCGAAAGCCAACACCACGAACTGCCCGCGCTGCCGCATTATGCTCCGGCTGAAGCTTCCAAGTGCTTTCAAGGACAGCCCCACTTCGCAATAGTCTAATCTGGAGGTCACGAGGGCATGATTGACCGTGAGTGGTGCCCCCCAGTCCAGAAATGGGCACAACTGACACACAACCCGAAGCTGTGCAAAGCACCTGCTTGCACCAAAGGCGGGGGGGTCTGCAAGGTACCTCCAATTTTACACACCTCAAAGCAGGTCCAGGTTGCTACAAGCCATGGCCCGAGGATGCCTCCGTTGCCACTTTCTGAGGACGTGTCACCCTTCTGTCATCCCCAGTGCACCAGCATTGGAGTTTTGCTGCTTCCCTCTCCTCCTGAGGCAAGTCTTGCCGGACCCTTTCCCTGGGGGAAGAGATGAAGGGCCTCTGCGGGAGTCCTTTTTAAATCAATGAGGAAGCTACAGGAAGCTTGCTTTACTCCCAAATAAACCCAGGAGCGCATGACTTGGATGGCAAAGAGGGTTTTTTCAATTCAAAGGGGCTTACTCCTTAGTAAGCACATATTTGGGTGGCAGAGCTCAAAGAAGTTGCTTGCCTATATTGCGGTCCTGCCTCGGGCAAGTTTCCACTGCTGGAGCCTCTCCTCCACAGATTTTAGGGGGCTTTCGGCAGGGGGTGAGCTGAGTCCTTACCCCCCAGAAACACAACCCGCTATCGGCTGTCCTTTCAGACACAAGGTTGGGCCTGTTCCAGACAGTGCTATTAAATTCCCGTTGCCGTTGCACTATTTCGTGAGTCCTAATAAAAGGATTGTTCCGTTTGGGGGTGTCTCCTGTGATTAGTTTGGATTGCTACAGAACTTCTTCCTCAGTTGACATGCCCCACAAGAAGCGTTACCCCAAACAGGCCCAAGGATACAACACAGAAATGATGCAACTCAGAATAATGAGTCAAACTTTGGGCTCTCTGTTGAGTTAGTTTTATTTTTCTGCTTGAAGCAAGCCCAGGCATTCAGGTATAAAGGTAGAACAGCAAAGCAAGGGAAGGGCTGTGTTTATAGATGCCTCTTAAAGATTCCCATGGGCTCATCATTTGCTTAAATCTGGGATGTGGATTAGCCATTTTCTGGAAGAACTGAAAACTTTACAAGTGTTTTTCAGTGATACTTGGAAGATCTTTTAAACATTAACAGCACTTCAGAACTGTTTGATCATCAGGATAAAAGGAAGGAGCATGGAGAGCCTGTTTAAGTTACTTCCATTTTCTTAAATTGTTTCCTCCCTGCCCTCCCCCCTCCCCGTCTAATGGAAATGTTAAAAGGTTTCTTAGCACTAGCTTTGGGAAGAGAGATTCTGGGCCAGTTCAAGAGCCTTGGGGAAAGGTTAAGGCGAGAGTCCCCAAACGTGGTCCCTGAGAGTTCTGCATGTGGTACTGACAGCATTGTTTAAATGGCAAAATCTCAGAAGCATTTTGCCACTCTCATGAGATTTTGGATCATTACATTTTTAAAAATTACATGTTCTTTAATCTTCATGTCATGGGCACCGATGTGGGGGGAGGGAATGCATGTCACACAGCACCTTCATTGCCGGACGCTAGCTGGGCTGGGGGTCCACAGTGTAGTCCTCTATCTAAAGGAGAAGGCTGGGAGCCACTCCCATCACATATATGGTATACCTTCTTCCTTTTCATAGTCCTCTTCTTTTTCATTTCCTTCTTCAGCTGAGCTGACAGGAGGGCTTGTGTCTGTCGGGAGCTCCTTGCAACCCCGTATGTTTATGTTATGGATGTTGAAAGCAGGGAAGGTTACCACTTCCAAGAGGCACAAATACTTCTACACGCATAGAAGAAATAAATAAAACAGAAAAGAGCTTTGCAGATGTTTTGCGCGGGAGTTGGCCACCTTTTCTAAAATTTCAACCTCCCTCCCCGTTCCACATTCCTCTCTCCATTTCCATAACACCCAAAAGACACTACATTATTCTGTATTTTAGGGATAGGTGGGTTGTGCAAACACCATCACTGAGAGGTTCTTGGACTCAATTTGTCATTCTGATGCTTTGCTGAACTGCCAGTGGTGGGGCCACAGCAGCCAAATGTGGCTAAAGGATTAGTCAGTCTCATGTGCAAAGGCTCTGGTGGAGAGGACGGAGGCAGCTTCTCCTCAACAGATTGACCATTGGAAGCTGGTCATCATCCCGAATGGCTGCTGAGATCACAGAGAGGCTGGAGGAAGGAGGGGGGCTGCAGGGACCACGGGTGGGTCAGCACAGGGTGTGGAGGTCAGGGAACCACCTGCCTCCCCGGGGGACTTGCACTGGGAGCCCCTCCACCCTTTTCTTCCTCTAGGGTTCTAAACAAGGGGGAGGGTGTCAGTCAGCAAAGGGCTCCTGGGGGATGTGTGCATGCAGCTGCTGAGCCCCAGAGATGGAAACCCACCCCAAAACACACCACGAGAGTGTGATGGAATGGACTTATGAAGGCCAGGCTCAGGGAGATAAGCGTGTTCTTAGCCCCCAGCGGGAGCGTGGGAAGTTCAAGAAGATGAGGCTGGCACCTCCCTAAGGAATTCACGGTGGTGTGGCTGGCTGGCTGGCTGGGGAGCTGGGGTTCAGTCTGGGGAGATTTCTGTCCTGAGGTTGAAGCTAATAAATGCAACAGGACTGTATTTGCATTGTCTCTTGGAGTTCTTTGGGCTGAACCTGACAGAGAGCCCCAGGAGTAAACCTCCTAGTCTCAGGCAGAGGGTACTGTCTGGCCTGGGAGGTGGGGAGATGGGCAGTACTGGATGAAGGTCCAGTTTGGGAGAAGATGTTGCTCTACCTCTCTCCGCTGCACCTGTTCCCACTTTCTAGAGAGCTGGAGAGGCAGGGACCTGAAATTTGGGCCTCTTTATACGAGGAAGATGTTCCACAAAATCTTGTTCCATATTATGTAACCAAAGAAAAATGTTAGTTATCGTCCTGCTCACTGATCAGTGGCTTTGGAGTGGCTACAGCCACGCCTCTGTCTCTGCTCAGCTGAAAACTCTCTCTCAGAGCAAGAGGGGTGGAGGGGAGGCCAGTGGGAGGGGGGAAGCTGAGGGGACGAAGCCCTGGAGGCGGGAGCGCCCCTCGCCTTTCTGCTCAGAGGGTCTGCACGCACAGATAAGACAGAGAATGAACTGTGGACTGGTGGTGTGGCATTGTGGCTGGAGGACAGGAAGACCCAAATCCCACGCCAATATGCTTGGCAAAAAGCCACCTTCCCCACCACCCCCACTGTGGCTGGCTACATCCAGGCCCCCCAGATTTCAGTTGTGATTGGAGCTAGGAATACCTTCATGAAACCCATCCTAAAAAACGGAATGAAAGGCCTTTCCTCACCGGTGATCCAGGAACGATCTCACAATTTTTGAGAGTCACACTTTTCTGCTCCTCGGGGCACTTGGCCTTCACCACCATGGTTCTGAAGTAGTAAATTTGCCCGTGTATGTTCTGAAATACAACCAGGGAAATCCTTAGGTGAGTCTCCTATTCCTCCCCTCCTGATCTTTCCTTGCAGAGTGGTTGGCAGGAGGTCATGATCAGCTTGAGGACTTTGCATGGTCAGGTAGACTTGGATGGAGTCCAGAGGCTGTAGCAAGTCTTTAGAACATTAAAGAATTTACACCAGAATTTCAAAATAACAGGATTAGTGATGTTTAATTTGCCTCTTTTCATTCAGTTAGATAAAGCAGAACATTTTCCTGTAACAGAGAAGTAAGCAACAGAGTACTTAAAAAAAAAAGTATTCCTTTATGACACAACCAATTCTAAGGAGGGAGAAAACACCAAGTAAGAGGGATTCTGTTGAATGTGAGCAAAAATTACCAGCAAGAGCAGTTTTTATCATAAGGCCACCAAGCAAGGGAGCGCCAGCCAGGTCTGGTAGTGGAAGGACACGGCTCTCTACCTGCCCTCAATGATGCTATTAAAGAATGGCAGCAGGATTCATCAAATCCTGGAGTACTTTGGAACACTGGAATTCTTCACAATGTTAAAAAGACTTTAAAAGACCAAAAGATTTTAAAAGGTAAACTCTTAGACATTAAAATACTGCTACTGAGTTCTAGAAGAGGGAAGCTGAATAGAATGAAGAGTACAGGGGGATGTTTGCAATAAAAAACTCAGCATGAGCGAAATCGGAAGGCATTACCTTGTAGTTCTATAAGCAAACATGAATAGAATGAGAAAAACAATGACCGAAAACGAAAGAAATCTCATCCTGCCACTTTCACCTTACCAACACTGTGATGTCGGTCTTTCCCCCCGGTGCTGGGTGGTATGTACAATTGTGCTCTTTGCCCAAGTAACTCAGGGCCTCGTGATACAACGTGGTAGCTTGGTAGAGCACCGCATCGTCCCTCTTCCAAAAGCCGAAGCGCTGGCTGGGTGCCGCGTAAGGCCTCGGCTGCCCATTTCCCTGGCTCGGCTGTCCCAGGAGAAGCAAGGTAGCCAAGGCCACAAGGACCCACACCCCAGAGGAAGACATCACTGCTGTTGCCAACGTGGTGGCCGGGACTTGGAGTGCCCCTGGAGGGGTGGCACCGTCCTAAGTAGGACAGCCGCTCTCGGAGAGCCTCCTCTCTTGGCTTGACGACCAAGTGCGGGGTTATTTCCAGGTGAAAGCTTCGTGACCGCAATCTGGGGACAGCCTGCCACGAGGGCTGTGCCAGAAGAACGTCTGTCCTAAGGAGGAAATTTCTGGCAGGAATCCTTTTTCCGCACCAGAGACGTAGACACGAGGCACAATCCTCAGTCTTGCTAGAAATTTCTTTGAAAATGGGGATTGTGATCGTGTTTACTAGAAAATGTAACTGGCCAAAGCATAGTGAGGTTGATTAGGAGGACTGAATCCTGTCGGTACCAGAGGGAAAAAAACCTGAAGGAAGGAGGGATCTTTGGCGAATACTTGCCTGTGGCAGAAGGATGTGAGAATGTTGATGAAACGGGCATCTTAATCCACCCAATGAAACAAATCTGAAAGAACAATAAATCATAAATGTATAGGCTGTACACATGGTGATAATCAAGACGAGGGTAGACACGTCATTCTAGGCAGACAAGTATTTATTTATTTGTCTGTCAAATTTATATTCCACCGCGATTGCAAACAGAGTCTCAGTAGCTGACAAAAAGACAATAACGTGATACACATCATAAAGCAAAATACATGCACTCAACATACAACGTCTGGTGTCCAAACGCCCTCTGGAAAAGCTCAGTCTTTTTAATATGATTTAATAGATAAAACTGAGATCTTGTGGGATGAAGTATCACACCTGAAGAGTACAGTTGATGGGGAAAAAAAGAAGCAATATAAATGGAGACATTGCACTTGGATTAAAAGTATCCACATTTGCTCAAAAATCCAAGTGAACTGAATCCCGTGCTACTTTCGAAAGCATCTAAATTAACAGAAAGGGAAGAACGAACAAAACCCCAGTGGAGATTCAGCCAATGCTCTCTCCACCCTTGAGAAGGAAGCTAGAAGTCATCTGCCACCTTGGAACAGCAACTTCGTTAATCTTTTGCACAGGTTCAGCGATTTCTGAAAGCAAGAAATCCTGTTAAGTTACCATGTCTAATATTTTCCAAAAACTATTGTTTCCATAAGATTGCCCTGGCGTCATATATTCTTAGTAGCTTAGACTGGCTCCTAAAAATCAATGCGCTCTTTTTTAAAAGCTGGCAAACTGATTGTTATTCTAGAAGTTCATCCAGTATTGACAGCAGCCAGGTTGAATGATCTGTGGTTTTCCTCTTCTCCCTTAAAGACAGGGACACCTATTTTTTTGGTCCTTTGCTGCTCCTCAGAGATTGTTCCAGATCTTGCAGACAGTGATTCTGAAACAAGGTCTTTCAACAGCTCCTTTGCTTCAGAACTTGGCCGCAGTGATGTTGTTTGGGAATAACTGACTGTACTTTTTGATGAAATGGGAGATGCACATTTTCTTTCGTCCTTTCTTTTTCCCCCCCCCCGATAGGTAACTAATGAGTATCTATTGTTGGAGTATCTATTCTATTGTGGAGTGATTATTATTCTTTAAAAAGCTACAGTATACAAAAGATTAACGGACAGGGACAGTGTCCTGTTCCATAAGGTTAGAAATGAGTGTCTTTGCCAACTTCAGGTTTTTGCTTTAATTACAGAAAAGCAACTTTAACAGAATTAACTTAGTCCTTCCGTAAACACTGATTCCTTCTATGCGCCTTCTCTGTCCTGGCGCCAACTCTGTTGGTGTTTTGGAGAGTTTCATTTCTACCCTTCGGAGAGGGTAACAACCAACAAAGGCATAAAATAAATCAAGGCATCCATGACAAATATGTAAGTTTCTCAGTGGGCAGGAAGGGAAACAAACCAAGAATTAGCTGAAGACTTTGCTTGTTCGGCAAGAATAATTATTGCTCATTCTACAAGCTGTAATGAAAATATATCTTGGCTTAACAGGTGAAAAAAAGAACCAGGCCTTTGACTTGGCCTATATCAGTGTGGAGGATTTGTAACCATTCTGAGGAAATTACCTGAGAAGAGGTCATGTAATCTAAGCTGTCCAACCCAGGTTCTGCCAGCCACGTCTGCCAGATGTCCACCAAGCCTCTGCTTGGAGACTTCCAGTGAAGGGGAACTCACACGTCACGTGGCATGCTGGTCCTCTAGCTGACAGCTTGTACAGTGAGGAAATTCCTTTTGACATCTAACCCAAACCTCTTTCAAGTAGTGAAAGATTTTTGTTTTTTGTTTACCTGAGAGGTAAATACTAATACCATGTTGATTATGTCCATTCTTATTTCTCTAGGTCTGAAGCCTCCAGGCTTTGTAGGCTGGGACGTACACCTGGTCTTCTGAGAATATTTTATGGGAATTTTCCTGAAGCAACCGTTAGGACAGCTTGCCTTGTGAATATGTAACTTCTGGCATGAAAAACCTAACTTTCTCTCCTTCTCTCTCTCTCTCTCTCATTCTGGGAGAAAGAGCTGTTTATCCCTGAGCACCCTATTAAGGACCTTCAGCACCAGAGCTCAAGTTCTGTTATGTAGAAGCAAAACTTGGTATCGCTGACTACTCCAGTGCAATTCGGGAAGAGAATGTTAATGGATTCATTGTCCCACGTGAAAAAACTAGCTTCGCATCCTAGTATCATCCAAAATAAATACAGATCTTCTTTTCACTGGACATTTTCCAGAAGGCGAATCTCATGTTTGGAAAAGTCAATAAATTGCTATCTAATTTCCTTGTTTATTTCATAGGCCACATCTGACAATGCTGCATGTGCAGTCAGCTGATCTGAACTCATCCGTGCCAAGAACTGTGATTAGTGCAAAGGTTAACTGAAGAAAGGGACAGAGAGCACTTTCAGTCAGATCTACTCAAATAAATTAAAGCAAGTAAAGTGGAACAATGGGTGGAGAATCTGAAACGTTGCTTGGAGGAAGACACGCCACTGGGGAAGGCGAGTAGATTGGTCCTGTCCTCCCTCCTGGCACAGCATGAAGACTGGTGCCACTTTGCTCCTATGGAGTGTTAGAAGAATTTTTTCCCCTTAGTTTGTTGCTTGCTCAGGTCAAAACACCAGACACTGTAATTCAGAGTTCAAAAGTTTTATTTAGCACACAAGACAAAAGCATTTAGCACTGAGTGCAGACGGCCCCTTGCAAGGGGAGCAAAGCCATTTATAGTCAGATGTAAACAACTAGTCTGTGCATGTCTAGTTATTTTCAACTTTTACTTTCCTAAATAGGAATAGCCTAATCTCTCACTTTCTAAGTGGCACATTTTATCTCTGTTACTACTTGTCCTTACATTCCTTTCTAATCTATGTATGTGACTCTCTTGATTCTGTGTAATAGTAAAGCACTAACTTCCCTTCTAAAATGACATTAATCTAGCTTTTTAATAATTACTTTCTTCCCCCTTTGACCCTTAAAAGAACCTTCTTTTAAAGGCTCACCTTTTGTTTATACTTACCACGCATTCTCTGCTTAATTTCCTAAATCTCCATATGTGTAAGCATAGTGAGTTTGCAAAATTTTACAAAGTTCGAACATACAATAGGCAAATTACCCAGGCACTGAAAGCAACAACATCCAAAAATGCAGATTATTATGATTAGAAAAACAGTGCCTACTAGGGTTTTTTAACCAGGCAAGATTTAGAAGCCATGAAGTCTTTCTCACCATGAGGCAAAGCTCCAGCTGGTATCATCTTTGGCTATGTAATGAAAATCACATGCCACTGGCTGGATCTGATAAATGTCTTCTAATATGGCACCAGGACTACCTGCATAAGAACTATAAGCACTCAAAAATAAATAACTAAAATAGAAGCAAATACTTCATTTTGAGAAAAATCAGTAAGGTGGGCAAATTGCCAGTATCACCTCAGCAAGTAGGCTAGAGTCCAGTCATCTGTGTCAGAGACCCTTCTGAATTTGAACAGCGGTATTGCAGGTTCACCTGGAGTGGCATCCAAAACAGCAGGCTTCACGTGGGCGAATCGTACCGGCTCCTGAGCGCCACACCGTGTGATGCGACGCACGCGGAGGGTTCTGCTCGCAGCGGAAGGCCTCTCGATGGGCCTCGGTTCTTTCCCTGACCTTTGCCTTTCCCTCGATCTACTGCGATCCATGGGACCCGGGACGGAGCTGCCGTCTAACTATGAAGACAGTTAATTTCTATGTTGTTTAGACTGAAGCTTTAATTTGTAGCATTCTGTTTTCAGTAGAGATCATGACTCCGTGGGCGTAAGTTTAGGGATAGTGGAAGGTAAACATATTTTAGGGAAATAGTAGGCTACAAATACAAATACGTGCTACATAATGCTATATAACCTAATGCTACCCTCCAGTGGCTACGGTTGGCGTTGCAATCGGGACGCCAAAAGATAAAGAGCTATTCAAAAGGGCACTCGGTTTGCATATGAGAAAGCAACTACTCCTACTCTCTTTTTGAGCAGCTGTTTCATTTTTGCTTTCCAAGTGCAGTTGCCAACTTGCACCCCAACCTATGGGGCAGCCCATCACTGATGCCTGGATGCTGCTTGGAGGATGGTGGGCAGGCTGATTCCAGCACTGCAGACTAGTCACCCTCTGAGCTCATTGGAGAAGTCAGTCTGCAAAGAATTCCTGCGCCAAGAGGAAGGAGCGAAGTGTACCAGGTTGAAAACCAGGCCTCTTGCAACAAGGAGAGTCTCGAGTCCCTGCAGACTCCTCTGCTTGTGCAGTGGGCTTTCCCATAGCCAGCTGCAGGCACTGATCACCAGGGCGGGGTCTGATTGGGAGGGAGGGTGGGGCTGCTCCTATAAGGGCCTGCTGGTTGCTGCTCTTAGTTTTTTGGCTGAAGGACTTGAAGAGGGAACTTTGCTCTACCTGGATCTCCTGATCTCCCTGCGACTGAACAAGGTACCAGACCGTGCTGCTTGTATGCTGTTCTTTCAAACCGTTTGGGCCAAACCAGTTGCTGCCAAGCTGATTCCTTGAGCAGGCAACAGGGTGGACCTATAAAAAAGAAGGGGAGTTGGAGGAAGGGTTCCTCTCTGCTCAGGCCTCTTGAGCAACGCTTCTCAGGAAGGACTGTCTTGTGCGTGGCAACAATGTCTTATGTAGTTCAACAGTATCTTGAATGTTAACATTCTGTGTGTGTTTGGGACAGGTACCTGAAGTATTAGAAATCAGCTGTGTACTTATCCCACCTATTTTTAGTCCCTGTCCTAAGTCTTAAAGAGATGCAAATTTACATCAGTGTAAACTAGAGTCTTGTGATTACAGCATATTGTATTATTGAAATACACTGCCTCCCCCATTAATTAGCAAGTACAACCACTCCTTGTGAGAGAGCAGAACTGGCTCTCTTAGTCCCTGAGGTGTGCTGTTACGAGTGAGGGTCACATCAGCTGAGACTATGTATGTGGCCCCTCCCGTGGGGTTCACCTATTGTTCCTCCCATGGCTCCCTACAGTTCCTCAACTCTTTTGCCATGGTCCCCCCTCCCAGTACTCAGGGCTGATGCTGAGGGACGAGTTGAGGCCTTGTACACAGAGTCATTTGGGAGTTGGGTAGCCTTCTGAATCTAACAGAATAAATGCGTGGAGCAAATTCTCTGCCCAGCAGCAAATTGTTACCCTAATAGAAACTTTTAAAAAAATGAGCTGTTGCTCTGCTGAGGTTGTTTTCTGCATTGCTTTTGAGAAACTAAGAATAAAATCTGTTTTTATTTTTTTGCAGGACAAGGAAGGCAGAACTGCTCAGCTGCACCCTCTTGCTCAAAAGAGATTGCATTTGCATGTTCCTGGGATAAAGGAAGAGCAGTCCTAGGTCACTGCTGGAAGAAAACCTGGACTCGAGGAATGGAGAATTTGCTGATTTTATTGTGGCCTGGGGTGTTTTAGAGAGATGGACAGAGCAGGGAATAGAGTACGGTTTGTTGTTCAAAAAGGCCAGCTACAAATTGCATACTTGTTTGACAGCAAGCAGGCAGTTGTTTTTGGGTCATTAAGGCTTGGCACCTCTCTCTGTATGGGGGAGTCTTTGCAGTGAGGGAGCTGACTGGCTGCACAGATGGCAGGACAGATTTGTGGTACTCTCTCCGTAGCTGGGAGCTGAGCCACCTGGCCTGGGGGAAAGCACCTTTTCTGGCATGGCTCCCAGACTATGGAATGCAAACCCTGTGGAGGTGTGCTTGGTCTCCCCTCTCTGAGTGTCCAGGACCAGGGTAAGAATGCATCGCTTAGGTTGGGCTTCCAGTTGATGAATGATTCTCTTATTTAATTTCAGTTGCATCACTGTTGCTATAGTTTATATTCTTTTAATTGCTTAAAGGTGCCTTGATCATAGAACAAACAAAGGTTGGGTAGATGTAAAATAAGTTCTTAAATAAATAGGCCAAATGGAAGGTTAGTAATAACATAAACACCATAAACCAAGCCTAAAAGCTCACCTTACTGTATCAATCAGAAGACTAGTACTAAACAAAGTAGCTGTAACTTACATTTATAATGTCACTTTAATAATTGTCACCCTACGTTTTACTTTAAACCTCATCAGAGAGTAGCTACAGCAATGTAGTCTTGCAATGCCAGTCCAAATACTTTTGTTTGTTAAATCATCAAGGTGCCTGGCTTGGTAAAAATAATGCAACAGAAAAGCTAGAATGATTTACTGCTGTTAAAATCAAAGTTAAATTAAGCTTTGGCATAAACTGACAGTTCAAACTTGAGGCAAGAGTTGTATGGTTATCCTGTTCTTAAATCCTTGGAAAGTGGGGGCAAAGAGCATCTCTCCAGGATGGTATGCCATAGTCTGGGACCCATGCAAGAGAAGGCCCTTCTGCGTGGGCAGGAGAGTCGAGCTTTTGGCAACAGAATCGAGGAAAGGGGTTTGTGGGATGATGGTGGAGTGCTTAGTCAGTGGGGTTGGGGAGGTGAAGGAGGGGTTCTGCTTTGCCAGGATCTTGCCCCTGGAAGGGCTGGTCTGGCTGCACCCCCTGAAACTTTGAGAGGACCAGGAAGACCACCTGATCCATTTCTTCCCTCTGTTGTTCTCCTTCCCTTTTGGATACCATTTTGGTTTCTTTAGGTATTTGGAATGTCGGAAGTTGTCTTGATGTTTGTCCCACCTGGTTATTTTTTTTGAAAACCTTGTCCTGAGGCTGAAAGGGGCAGATGTGAATGCAAGCAGACTTGCTGACTTTTCTCTCTGCAGGGCATTGGGTTTGCTGTGAAGCTCCTGGACTAGTACCGGGCTCTGCAGCTGCTCTCTGCCAGGAGCCTGCATTGGTTTGCGCCCCCTGGGATGAGGCACAACGGAAAAGCCCCTCGTGGTTTGCCAACCCTGAGTCAGTGTCACCTGGTTAGCACCTCCAAGTGACTGCCCGGTGGCTCTTTTTAAAGCCCTGGGCAGGGTCATTGAGTGGGGCTCAGATGGGAGGAGGCTCCATGTGGGTCCCTTTGGCTCCTGTGCCACTGAGGTTTAGTGAGATGGGCCCATGTTTCTCTCATGGCCCACCTGCCAGCTCCCATGATGTTGCTGGCTGAACTTGCCCTGAGGCCACATTCACTTGCAGCCCCCAGAGGTGGCATGGAGGAGGAATGCTCTGGCCAGAGACAAATTACATGGCTGTAATAGAAGTTGAGCTGTTGCTCTGTTGTGGTTTTCCTGCCCTGGTTTAGAGAGTAACACCTGTTTTTGTTGTTTTGCAGGTCTAGGAAGGTACTTCTGCTCAGCCGCAGCAGCAGCCCTCCTGCTCAGAAGAGATTGCACCTGCCTGCCTGCTCCTGGGGTAAAGGAAAGGCCATCCTGGGTCGATGCTGAAGGGGGATCTGTCCTGCTGGCTATTACGAAGGAGCGTTGAGAAAGAGCTTTGACTTCAGCGCTGGAGAATTTGCTGGTTTGATTGTGGCCTGGGGCATTTTAGAGAGATGGGCAGAGCGGGGAATAGAGGAGGGCCTGGGAGCAAATAAGGAAGTGGCAATGTGGGGGGCTGCAACCTGGCCAGTGCGGGGAAGGAGAGTTTGGGCTGGGGATTGACCTTGCCTTTTCAGGCGTTGCGTCCTGACCTGGGAAGTTGAGCTTGGTGGTTTTCTTGCAGACGTTTCATTAGCTGTCTGGTCAGTATTGGTGGGGGAGTTGTTTTTTCCTTGGGAGTTCCTAGATTAGGCTGTTGTTTACTGCTTGATTGTTTGGTGTCAATCCTGGCGTTAATCCCTGCTTATCTGGGTGTTGATTGCTGGTGAGGCGTTCTGGTCTTTTTGTTTCCTTTTTGTCTCTCTTGAGTAGTGTGTAGATGTTGTTTATCTCTGTGTGCCTGTTGATGGCGGCCTTGTCTGAATACCAGGTTTCCAGGAATTCCCTCGCATTTTTGGATTTAGCTTGGCCTAGGATGCTGACGGTTTCCCAGTTGAAATTATGGTTGAGTCTGTCCGTGAGTTGTGAGATTAAGGAGCTTTCGTCATGTCTTCTGACTGCTAGCTAGTGTTCATGGATGCGCTCTGCTTGTTTTCTGCCTGTCTGTCCTACATAATGGCTGTTGCAGTCCTTACGCTGTATGTTGTAGATGACTCCTGTTTTTCCTTCTTGGGCTACTGGGTCTTTTGGTTTGCTTAAGATGTTCTGGAGGGCTTTAGTTGGTTTGTGTGCTACAGAGATGCCATGTGGTTGTAATAGTCTGTTGGTGGTTTCTGAGATTTCTGAAGTATGGGAGTGTTATCCTTTTCATAAGCTGTGTTGTGGGGTGAGTGGTCAGGCACTTTTTGATAAAGTTGTGTGTGTATCCATTCTGTTGGAAGATGTATAGGTGGTCTGTTTCGTTTTTCTGGTGTTCTGGGTTGCTACAGTGCGTTTGTGCTCATCTGAATAATGTTCTTACACAGCTTCTCTTATGGGAGGTTGGGTTGTTGCTTTGGTAATGGGGTACTTGATTAGTGTGGGTTGTCTTCCAATAAACTTGGATTTTGAATTTACTGTTGTTTCCTCTGCTGATGAGGATATCCAGGAAGGGTAGCGTGTTGTTTCCTTCTTCTCTGGTGAATTTTGTTCCTTTGAAGATGATGTTGATGGTTTTATGTGTCTGCTCTGGTTGTTCCATTTTTATTATGACAAAGGTGTCATCTATATACTTTTGGTTGTATGTGTAGAAGTGCTATAATTTTTAGATGCTGCAATGCAACCTTTGCTATGAGTCCTGAGAGTGGTGGTCCCGTGGGTGTTCCTCTGATTGGTTGGTATGTTTGTCTATCAAACAAAATAAGTAGTGATGCAGAAGTTGATAAGGTCTATGATTCTGGGTATTTGCGTCTTAGCGTGCTTGGTTAGGTCGGGCGCGTTGTGTAGTTCTGCTGCCATGGATTCTTTCGCTAGTTCTCGGGTCTATGGATGTAAAGAGTGCCGTGACATCAAATGAAACCATAATTTCATCTTTGTCTGTTTTTAGGTCTTTGATTTTCTGGAAGCACTGTAGTGGGGAGTTGATAAAATATTTGCTCCCCTCTGTGAGATGTCCAAGCTTTTTTGTCAGTCTTTCACTATGTTGTAAGTTGGGGTCCCTGGTAATAACTATAATAATTATTAATGATTCTGCAATAATTCCTCTGCATCAAGTTGACTGCTGCCTGAACTTGCTACCAATCTACCTGTCTGACCACCTCAGGTTGCTCCTCCCTTGATTCTGCTGCCCTGTCTTAGTGGGCCAAGTGCCTGATGTTGCTGGCGCTTTGCCTCGACTCTCCATTTGTTGGAGCCCATGGCTTGTCTGGTGTTCCTTGTCCCTGCCCTCCCTCCCTCAGGTTGGTCCCGCTGTCGACATTCTCGCTTCCGCTTGCTGCCAATGTACCCATCAGATCCTGCTAGCGCGCTGCCTACCCGCCAGTCCAACCTTGCCAGTGCCTGCCTCCCTTGCTCTTGGCGTGGCCCCTGCAAGGGCGTTGACTGTCTGACCTTGCCACTAGATGTCCCTTGGCGCCGTCTGTCTTACGCCTTTCTTCCTTTCTTTGACTCGGCTGCCACTGTTTTTTCTTGCTGCTACCCTACCCGTCTGGTCTTCCCTGCCTCTGATTTCCCTCAGTTTGGTCCTGCCGTCGACATTCTCGCTTTTGCTTGCTGCCAATGTACCTGTCGGATCCTGCCAGCGTGCTGCCTACCCGCCAGTCCAACCTTGCCAGCACCTGCCTCCCTTGTTCTTGGTGTGGCCCCCGCAGGGCATTGACTGTCTGACCTTGCTATTTGCTGTCCCTTGGCGCTGTCTCTTATACCTTTCTTCCTTTCCTTGACTTGGCTGCCACTGTCCTAATGCCCTGAGTCCCTGAACTTGGCAGAGACTTTTCCTGATTCTACCACCTTCCCAGCAATGCCTTACTTGTACCTTCCCTCCTTGAAAGTGAGACCAGAAATGCACAGATGCGTAAGCCTTTTTGGTAGAAGTGGTGTCCAGTGGCTGCCATGCTTCCTGAAATTATATGAAGTTTCAAGTTCAAATCAGTTCTTGTTTCCACTGATTCTGTGTTTGCAAAGCAATGTACAGGCCAGTTTTGAACCAGTGAAAGTCCTTGGTCTCCCAGTGGCACTTGTTTAGAATGAACAGATTGGTGTGTTGTAGCAGAACGGTTAAAACCTGGCTTTTTCAGAACTTCCTGGGTGCAGTCTAGTGTCAGTTGAAACCCCGCTCTGGGTTGTATTTGGACTTTTTTTGTGCTCAGGGACCTCAGCTGTTTCTTACTGTACATTTGTTATTTTATTGTGTATATTTTTATTTTAATCCTTGTATTGTAAAAAGGCAGCCTAAGCTGCTGAGTCTCGTGGAGTGGGATATAAGTCCTAATGTAGCTAAAGAAAATAAAAGGTAACTGACCATTGCTTCATATTTTACAGGTCTTCTGATCCCAGAAGACTTGAAGTACTGCCTAACTTGTCTCTGCTGGGTGCCAACTTGGAAACCACCAGTTGGAATCAAGGGGTTGTTATTTCCTAGCCTTGTGTATGGCTGAGAGGAGAAAGCAGAATGTTGTATGGGGAAAATGCTTTCTGGGTATAAGGATTTTTGTCTCACCAATAGAGGCAAATATGTGTAGCTCAGGGTTGAACTGTGGAGTCCTTGGGGTTCTCTGAGCTTGGTTCTTTCCTTGCAAATATTTCATTACCTGGCTAGGTAACATCTTCAGAGCTAAAATGGGATGGGATTTGCTGTCTATTTATATGCTGTGGCCTGCCCTGCTGGTGTTGGTGGGGGTGGGTTGTTTTGCTCCTCTGATAGTTTCTTGATTAACATATGTTTAGTGCTTGATTGTGTACCTGGTGGTGACCTTTGCTTATCTGGGTGATGATTGCTGGTGAGGTCTTTTGTCTCTTTTGAATAGCATGTAGATGCTGTTTATTTCTGTGTCTGTTAATTGCTGCCTTGTCTGAATACCAGGCTTCCAAGCATCCCAAGTAAACCAAAAGACCCAGTAGCCCAAGAAGGAATAACAGGAGTCATCTACAACGTACAGTGTAAGGACTGTAACAAACACTACGTAGGACAGACAGGCAGAAGACTAGCAGAGCGCATCCATGAACACCGACTAGCAGTCAGAAGGCATGATGAAAACTCCTTATTCTCACAACACATGGACACTCTTAACCATAGTTTTAACTGGGAAACTGTCAGCATTTTAGACCAAGCTAAATCCAAATATGCAAGAGAATTCTTGGAAGCCTGGTATGAAATAACGCATTGTGTGCTAGAAGCCAGGATTGAGAACAACTTAAATCCAGCTAACTTGATTCTTTTTTTTTGATAAAGTGGCCAGTTGGGAATGTAGTATAATTTGTCTTCACTTCAGTGCCACGACAAGGAGCGTCATGAGGTTCTGGTACATGACAGCAAAAGGAGGGCTGCACTGTACTGCAATAAGATGGATATGGAGCTGATAGCACTGCCACATTCGACACATGCACATCAAGCGTCTCTGCATCAAGACAGAAGGAAGCATCGAGTGATGTTTATCCAAATGGCAGCTATATCGAGAAGCACTTTTACACAAAAGCCACTAGTATGTGACCATGACCCTTTGTCGACTGGCTGGACGTAGCTTCAGTTATCCACACCTAGGTTACAACCCCTCTCGATTAAAACAATGCGCCGTACAATTGTCTATTGAAACTGGTAATTGTAACTCATGCAAACTGCAGCGGCTTGGGTGCTGACCAGCGCAAGGTTAGGTGCCGTTTGATAACTTTCCTGAGAGTTTTGCACTGGCTACCCCTGGCTTTCCGGGGAGAAGAGAAGATCCCAGTATTGTCCTCCGAAGGCCTTAATGCCTTGGCATCTGACTCTCTCCAAACTGCCTGCTCCACTTTGAACGTGTTCAGCAGGACAAGCCCTTTTGAAGGTGCCTCATTGCCAGAAGCGGGACTCCGTGGTATGCCGGAAAGGGCTTTCTCTTGGGTGGCTCCCGGGCTGTGGAAGGTAATCTCTAGGGAGGTGTTCTTTGACCCTCCCCCAGTACTTAGGAACATGGTAAAAAAGCCGTTTATGCTAAGGCTGAATTCTTAATTTGTTCCAGTGTTTACTTCTGATTTAAGTGTGTGAATGTTTTAGCTTGTGTTTTTCTTTGTTTTTTTACTGTTCCAAGAGTGCCTTGATGGTAGAAGAAATAGAAAGGTCAGCTAGACATAAAACATTTTAATAACTAAATGTGTTAGTCTCTAAACTTGCAGTGAACATAAAATCTAACCCTAATAACTCTAACTCTAACCATTAATTTAAACATAAACCTCACTAAATAGTAAATGTAGCTATAAACTCCCTTAATGCCAACCAAAATAACAATTTCTATTTATTCAATCATCAAGGCAGCTTAAATTGGTATAGAAACAATGGCAAATTCTAAGCTAAGGTGTAGCTGCTGTTAATATCAAGCTCAAATTAAATCTGGTAATAAATTATGAATTTAAAGCTTGGCAGAGGGAAAAGTTTTAGTATCTTGCTAAATGCTGCAGGAGTGGGAAGAAGAGTGTCTCTAGGGACTACCTTCCACAATCTGGGAGCCCCAGAAGAGAAAGCTGTTTCCTCCCTGCTGGAAAGTACTGAGGACTTAAGCTGGAGCATCGGGAGCAAGTGGTGATGGGGCTGCCAGGGACTGTCCCTTTCCAATTGCAGCCCCAGTGGACAGGAGCAGATCATCACCCCTGGGGCTGTTCTAAACATCTGGCCTTTCATGGGGCCCTGCCCTGGTCAGCGGTGCAATTGTGGGTGTTGGTGACAGCCATCGTGTCCGCCTTTTGCTGTTGAAGGCTCCAGGCTGCATGCCATTTGGTCTGGCTTCTGAAGCCTCCAACAAGACTGCTGACATCAGGACCTGGACCAATTGGTCTCACACTCCCCTGTCATCAGGGTCACCAACCAGGAAACTCCTCTGAGCCTGGGTGGTGGTGGAGTGGCCCTCCTCCTCCTCTTCATCCTGCTCGCTCGGTGATTGCTTCTCCTAACATGGTCCCTGCGAACCTGGAGGTATCTCCCTTGGCTTCATCACAAGATGGCTTGTTCCACTTCCTCCTCCATCGAAGACCTCTGGATCAAGCTCACCTGTATTAAGGCCAACTGTCAAAGGTTATCTCAGGAGAAATGTCAGCGATGATGGTGGCGTACCTCCTTTTGGGAACAGTGAACTGTTGCTTTGGACCAGTATTATGTTTTTGCACAATGATCAAGGCACCATGAGGGAGGGGTAAGGGGTGGGCTAGGGTACATAGTGGGCCTGGGGAATGGGTGAGGGTAGGCCTTGGTGCCCGGTCTACAGGATTTTCCTTTTTTGGCAGTGAACATTTTGAGCATCTGTTCTTTGTCTGCCTTGCTTTTCCTTTTTAATTTGACCTCATGTATGGACTGACTCCTTGCAGTGCTTCTGTTTGATTTTTGGAGTATGATCCCCATTTTAAATTTAAAAAAAAAATTGTTTCCTAACCCTAACCTGCATGTTGCCAAACTAGTGAAGAGCACAGTGGTCACCAGTAGTGGTGTCTGGAGCTAAGCCTTCAGGGGGAAACAGTCCTCCTGTGATGGGAGACCCATCCTGATCCCCCTCCTGTTGTTGCTGGCCAAGGAGCCTCAATCCTGAGGTGGGTCCCTCTGCACCTCCTAGGCAAGCCAGAAATTCTCCCTCAAGCCATGATTAATTCTGGGGCCACTGCCAACTTTATGGACTTACAGTTTGCTATAGAACAAGGAATACCTAGCCATGCCATTCAACCCTCAGTGCTGGTGGAAACTATTAACGGGCAATCTTTACATTCAAGACCAATAGAGAAGTCCACACCTAAGCTTTGCACATGCTTAGGTTAGCACCAAGAACTGTTAGTTACCTAGTATCTGCACCCTGCTTCCCTGTGGTTTTAGGGCTTGAATGGCTTCAAGCCCATGATCCACATACCGCCTGGTCTGAAGGCTTCATAATCTTTAATGCTGCTGGTTGTAGAACTCACGTAAAATCATAGAAGCTGTAGTGGCTGAACTCATCAGGGAATCTTGCCTGGCTTTACCCCCAAGTATGCTGAATACCAAGATGTATTCAGTGAAGAAGCAGATCAGCTGCCTCATAGACCCTATGATTGTCCAATTGAGCTAGTTCCAGGAGCAAAGGTTCCAGTTGGGCATTTGTTCACTTTCAGTACCCGAACTAGCCACTCTTTAAGATTTCATAGATAAAAACTTGAAAAGAGTTTTTGTCCATTTATGTCTCCAGCTGTCACTCCAGTGTTTGTAAAAAAAAAAATCAGGAGATCTCCCAACTCTACAATGATTCCCAAGCCCTCAACCAGATCATTATAAAGCACTGCAACCGATTGGTTCAAAATGGGGAAAGGAGTACGACAAGGCTGTATACTGTCACCCTGCTTATTTAACTTATATGCAGAGTACATCATGAGAAATGCCAGGCTGGAAGAATCACAAGCTGGAATTAAGATTGCAGGGAGAAACAACAACCTCAGATATGCAGATGATACCACCCTAATGGCAGAAAGTGAAGAACTAAAGAGTCTCTTGATGGTGAAAGAGTGCAAAAGCTGGCTTGAAACTCAACATTAAACTAAGATCATGGCATCTGGACCCATCAATTCCTGGCAAATAGAAGGGATAGAAATGGAAGCAGTAACAAACTTCATTTATTTGGGCGCCGAGATCACCGCAGACGGAGACTGCAGTCATGAAATTAAAAGACGCTCCTCAGGAGGAAAGCTATGGCAAACCTGGACAGCATATTAAAAAGCAGAGACATCACCTTGCCAACAAAGATCTGCATAATCAAAGTTATGGTTTTCCCAGTAGTAATGTATGGCTCAGAGCTGGACCATAAAGAAGGCTGAGCACCGGAGAATTGATGCGTTTGAACTGTGGGGCTGGAGAAGACTCTTTAAGAGTCCCCTGGACTGCTAGGAGGTTAAACCAGTAAATCTTAAAGGAAATCAACCCTGACTGCTCATTGGAAGGATTGATAACAAAGCTCAAGCTCAGATACTTTGGTCACCTAATGTAAAGAGAGGACTCCTTGGAAAAGACCCTGATGTTGGGAAAGATGGAAGGCAAAAGGAGAAGGGGGCGGCAGAGGATGAGATGGTTAGATAGCATCACTGAAACAGGGAGCAAGAAACTGAGCAAACTCAGGGAGACAGTGAAGGACAGGAAGCCCTGGCGCGATATGATTCATGGGGTCACGAAGAGTTGGACATGACTTAATGACTGAACAACAACCTTTTATCTTGGAACTTTTAGAATGTCTTCATACAGCCAAGATATTTACCAAGTTGGACTTGTGGGGTGCTTATAACTCAGTATGAATTCATAAAGGAGATGAAAGATTCAGTCTGCATGTTTGAACTCAATATGGGTATTTTGAGTACAGAGTCGTGCCCTTTGGCTTATCTAGTGTTCCTGGGGTCTTTCAACATCTTATGAATGACATTTTTCAAGACCTTTAGAAGAAATGTGTCATAATTTATCTTGATACTCTTATATATTCAGGCTCTCCTGCTGAGCACTCCCAATGTGTTTGTGTGGTGCAACAATGACTTTGGGCACATCAGTTATTTGCCGAGTTGGAAAAGCGAGTTCAATAAAACCGCAATTGATTTTCTGGGTCATCATATTTCCTCAGTTGGCATCTCTACAGACCCAAATAAGGTGGAGGCAGTTCTTCCTTGGCAAGCTTCACGAAGGGTCAAGGATGTGCAACAGTTCCTGGGATTTGCAAACTATTATTGAACTTTAATTCCATACTTTGCTACTCTCTCTCTTCCTTAAAAGCTGTGTCAGAAGTACAAAGTAACATTTAATTGGGACCAAAAGGCACAAGAAACATTTGAAGCTATAAAGTCTGTCTTTGTCTCCAAACCAATCCTATGCCACCCAGATCCTTTGAGATCTTTTATAGTAGAGACACATGCATCAGATGTTGCAACTGGAGCTGTCCTTCAGGCTGATCCCATTCCATCCGTACTCTTCCCTTGTGCATACTTTTCCCTTGTGTGTATTAGGTCTTGCTGAATACAACTATACTATTAGGAATAATCAGCTGTTAGCCATCAAAGTCACTTTTGAAACATGGTGGTGTCATCTTGCGGAAGCCTGGCATACTGTAGAAGTGTGAACTGACCATCAGAAGTTGGGGTATCTGCAAACCACTTAACTCAAAAGATAACAGATTTGATGGTTCCTGTTTTTTTCCTGGTTTGATTTCCAAGCGATTTACATTCCAAGTCATCATAATAAGCAAGCTGATGCTTTCTGATCAATATGATCAAGCTGCTTATGTTGCTCTCCTTCAAAGTCCTTTAAACTCCTTGGGGGAGTTTGCAGCTGTAACAGTATCAGAGGATTGGTTAAAGGACTTTCAAGAACAATGGAGTAAGGATCATTATGCTCAAGACTGTATACAAGAAGTTCAGAATTTGCCCCAGAACCAACTGAGCAATTGGTAATTTGATCAAGGCCAGTTGTGTTTCCAGGGGCACTACTATGTTCCTGCTGGTCCCTTTGCCATAATACTCCAGCTGCTGGCCATTTTGGACAATATAAAAATCTACAACTTGTGTTGAGACTTTTGGTGACCATGGGCTCATGATGATGTCAACTGTTACATGGTTTCCTGTTTTATTTGCCTTCGAGCCAAGCAAGCGCCTGGTCTCAAGTGAATTAACGATCTGCTGCCAGTCTGACAGGCCTTGTTAAAGTTGCTGTTAAAAGTGATCTGGCTGCCAAAGCCCGCCCATGTTCCAGCTACAGAGGTGGAAAGGGGGGGGAGAGGAGCTAGCCATTGCAGTCAGAAGTGTAGCAAAAACCAAATGTGTGGTCATTACAACCACGTCTCCCTATCCCTGCAGAGCTGGGAAGAGGAACCCCTGGTCTGCGGCGCAGGCTGCTGAGGCGAAAGAGTATCTGCAGGTGCGGGGGGGAGGGAAGGTGAGGAGGAGGAGGAATAACCCTAACCCAGCTATTCGCCCTTCTCCAGAGGCACCCCTCTGCCCCCTGAAGTGGTCACAAGGGGAACTGGCGCTTCAAAGTCTACCGCTGCCCAATGGTTGTGGATGTACTGAAAAACGTGGCCAAGACTGCCCTCGTCCATCCACCTGGGCCACACCGCAGGGCCCTTCGGCCAGTGGGAGATGAGCAAGCGCTTGACCGGGGCCAAGGTGAGCAAATGTGCCTGGCACCTGTGCCGCCACTGCCTCGCTCGAGGGAAGGCCATTCACAAGGACTATCAACACAGAAACCGCTTCCTGCTCAAGCAAGTCCCAAAACTTCTTATGGCTGTACTTATCAAGTCACGTCACCGACACCTCGGGGAAAGGAAGGTGGTAAACGAAGCAGCCCCACAACTTCACTGGGTGAATGATGCCCCTCCCTGGCGGGTCCACGAAGACAGCATGTGTGTCTGCTAAAGGGGTTTCATGTTCCTGGAGCCATGCGGCCTGAATGGCTGACTCCCGTGAGTCCGCACCATACGAGTCCGAGCCATCGGCTGGCCCCATCCCTGGCAAGGCACTCCCTCACCGCCCAGCCACCCTGCCCTGGGATGGAGCGGCCATGTAGCGGGGACTGGTCACGGACCTCCCTTGCACTAGCACTCCCCTTGCTGAGGCAATGTGGGAAGCTCCCCACCCGCATCACCGGTACTCTCCAGCTGCTGGTCCGTGCAACCCCCTTGCTGTTGTAGAATGCAGGCGTGGTGCCTCAGCCCCACCACATCATCCAAGAAGGCTGTGAAGCCTTCCACGGAAAGAAGGGAAGAGGCATCCCAAACCCGCTTGGCTAAGGAAACCATCCCTGACGGACGACCAAGCCACTCCCGATGGACTACCTGAAGCACCCGGGTCAGGCTTTTCTCATCAAGCCAGAGGGGCTGCCGGACGGGAGCACGGGGATGAGGAGACACCAACAGCCGGTCCACCACCTGCAGTGTCAATGAATGGGCCACCGAGGTGGCCTCCCAGCTCACCACACCCTCGATCTTGATCCCCTCCATGAGCACCTGAAAGAGGATGTCTGCCGCAGACTCCAATGCCTCCAGGATCTTCGCTTGACTGTATTTGGAGACGTTGACTCTGGGCATGTCCTTGAGGCGGTGCCTCCCCTGCACCTCTCCTGCCAGCAAGTACTCCCCAAGGGAGGAGAGCAGCCTATCACATTCTGCCAGCTATTCCTGCCAAGTCTGCTGTTCCTGCGAGGCTGGACTGGTGGGAGAGTCCACCTCTAGCTGGCCACTCTGCACATCCGGCATGCTGCCTGCCCGCAAAAGAGCCAGGATGCCTGACGAGGAGACCATCGATTCCTGTGAACCACACTGCTTACGCAAAGGGGAGCGGTCTCAGAACCCCTCCCATGAGCCCCTGCAGCTGGGCCAGAGCCGGGGCACCCCCCCCCCCCAAGCCCCTGTGAGAGGCACCTGCCGTGGAAGGCTCTGGCTGCTCCTGGGAGAGCAACTCCAAGCTCCCTGCATCCTGGAAGTAACTCCCATCCTCCAAAGAACCCCTGCTCCCGGCTGGGCTCCCTGAGTCTCCACACCCGGAGTCCCAGCCCTGATACTAGCACCGGGTGTATCAAGCAGTGGGTGCACCCAGAGTAGCACCTGCAGTTGTGCCTCAGCCCCCAACCTCACTGCAAGGATACGTACCCTCGCCTGCATGGGAGGGCAGTCCTCATCCGCCATTGGGTCTTTGCGTCTTGGCCTCTGCCCACACTGGGACATCATTCAGTGCGGGCGCCGCTCGTTTCCTGCTGGCGCGGCTTCCTCCGACGACACCATCTCAGACGTGGACCAGCCAGCACCGCTACGCTCCATCGTAGCTGCCCCCATTCCTTTCCATGGCTGGTCTGGGACGCATCGACTGGGGGGTTTCAGGGTCCCGGCCTCAGCTTGTGGTGAGGCCCTGTCCTGCTCAGATAGGCATTGCGCCGCTCGATGGCCCCGTTCTCCACATCGGAAACAGAGGCCCGCCTTCCTCCGAGCCTCCCGATCTTCTGCACTCTGTCGCTGGCTGTTCTGCCTCTCCTCTGTGGCCACCCCACTTGGCTCACCCTTGGTGGCTTTTTGGTGCCTTGCCCGTCGTTTCACTTGCTGCCATACAGTTTCTGCTGTCCCTGCTAACCAGATCCACTCCTTCAGTGTCGGGTTGTCCCGCCTGAGCGCCCACTCTAGGATCTCTGGGTTGAGCCTGTTCTGGAAATAGTCTATTTTTAGGGACTCTGGCCAGTCAGTCAGCTTTTCGGTCAGGCACTGAAACTCTAGGGCGCATTCAGCCACTGATCTCTGTCCCTGCCTCAACCGTCGGGTGTCATCTCTGGCCCGTCTTGCACTCAGGGTGTCTTTGAAGCGGTCCCGGAGTGCCTGCATGAACTCTGGGAAGTTTTCGAGCTCCGCTGCGTTGGCGTTGTACAGCCGCACAACCCACCTGCTCGCCGTCGTTGGAGAAAAGGTGGCCACTCTGCTTCATAAAGTTCCTCACTTGCATGAGGAAGCAGGGTAGTTGCTTGGGATCCCCCGAGAACTTGCTGGCGATGCCTTGGAGCCAGAGCATGTCCGCTGCTCGTCGGTCCCCAGATGCCTCTGCCATGCTGCGCGTCCTTGGGGCTGGCCGGGGGGCTGGGGCTGGCCTCACCCACCTTTTCCACCACCTGCAGTTCTGCCGGAGCCTCGGGTCCATGGAGGATGGCCTGTAGCATCGCCTGGATGACCCCCAGTTGCTGCTGGAAGTCGGCTTCCAGTCGGGTCACGCACTCCTCCAGTTCGAGGCTTTTGGATCCCGAGCCATGGCTCATCATGACTCCCCATCCTGCTGCCCTGTTGGGTCCCAAGCCGATGCCAGCCGACCACCTGGCGTCCTCTGGTGCCCTCTCGGCTGTGGCCCTGTGCTCCTCGCTCTGGGCTGGTCCTGCCGTTGCACCTTCGAGCTTGGGCTCCCCCTCGTACCGCTGACTCGCACCTTCTCTGTCGCTGGCTATCAGGATCGATCTGATTGGAGTTCTCAGCTGTCCTGCAGATAGATTGCAAGCGCTCCTTGGTAATACTGGGTAGTGTTCAAAGGTGAACCCTTCAGCAGGATTCAGAGCCAGTGCCCGAGGACTGTCAAGATCCTTCCAGACCAGAACTTGGCGATGCTGCCTGTCCAACTTTGACACCTCAATATGATTTGTTCCTGTGTCTGCCCAATAGAGGTTCTTCCCCAACCAATATACAGCCATGCCTTCTATATAATCTAATCCAAACTCAACCACGTGTTCCAAAGCACTTCCATTCATGAATGTTCTACTGATGGTCGTCAATGAGATGCCTGTCCAATATATACGATTGTCAGTCACATCAAAATCCAGGGCAGAGGCTTCTTTGACTCCTGTCAGTGGGATAGCAGCGTTATTGTTGTTCGTTTCCAGAGAGATTCGCCTGATATCTGCTCAACGGGAAGACAGCAGGAAGGCTTCTTGGACGATGCAGGTCTTCATATCACTCAGGAGCTCCAGGCCTATGGGGTAGGCATAGCGCAGTCCTTGAGGCCTATACAAGCAGAGGTGGCTGCAACCCCCATTGGATTCTGCACAAGGATTTGTACCAACAATCTGGTGGACGTTTGTAGCCTTGAGGCCCATGAGATCAGGCAGCTGGTCAATTATGGTCTCCCTTTCTACTGTCTGCTTATGAACCCGCTCAATGCTTCGCCTTTGCTAGTTGCGCACACGCCTCGACCTCCGGGTCGTCATATCCCAGTGAGACCCTCCCGTGCAGGTGAGGTGACCTGGGCGGTGAGTCCAGCAGAGAAGACACCGGAGCAGTGGATGAGTGGGAGGGCGCTGCAGCGGCCGCAGCTGGTGCCTCAGTAGCCACTGCCCTAACAGCCACTGCCCCAGCCCCGCATAAGGCTGGGAGCCCTACGTTAAAGCAGTCTGGCCACGAAATGTGCTGGCGCCGTCCCTCCTCCTCGCCGGCTGATGAGCCTGCTGCCAAGTCCGGCGACGTGGCTTGGGCTGCGTCCAAGGCCCGGCGTGCTGCGTGGTGGCTGGATGACCCCCGATGCTTCCGCAGCCCGCTGCTGCCTAGGCACGGAGCCCCCCACCACAGTGAAAACGGACCCGGGCGACGGCAATGGCGCCACCGTGCTCCCAGAGTGGTGGAGCCGCCGGTCCCGACTCTGCAGGGCCACGACCACAGCATCGAGCCACCCCACGTAGTTGGCTGCTGACAGCGCCGAAGAGGGCTCCCCCTCCCAGTCCGACACCAGGACCTCTGTGTCTGGGCCAGCCTCCCACACACAGTGCACCGCTTGAAAAACACGGAGGAACCCCACCTCGGACAGCATGAGCGCCAAAAGATCTCCCCCTGCAGCTTCTGGGCCATGAGGAGCTGCTCGACTACTGCGAGCGTGAGCGACTGTGCCAGTGCCTCATGCTCGAACCGGGGCCCTGGAGCTGGCAGCCCGCCATGGAGGACCTTGAGTAGTGGCTCGAGTTCCCACTCCAGGAACAGCCAGAAGTGTTTCTGGCCATACTTCGAGAGCCTCAGGACCCTCACCCATGGGAGGCGTAGGTGGGCGACCACCAGCCCCCAAAATGCACCGGACCACGCCCTTCGCCCCCTCCAAGGTGAGGTAACTGCTAGGGAGTGCTGTAATGGGGGTGCCATGGTCCAGCGCCCATCCCTGGTGGATGTTTGCCTCCCACAATCTGCCTGCCCGCAGCTATGAGCCCCGGGAGCTCTGAGAGCCTGGCAAGGTGCGTGCGACCGCCAAGCGGGACTGCGCCACCATCCAGCCTGCGGGCACAGATGGCGCAGGGGGAACGGTCCTGGCTGCCAGAGCACTCGCTCCCAACGGTGCATGCGGTAGGGAGCCCGCGCGGCTCGTCCACTGACCGTGAACGGTCTTCGGGCCTGCCGCCGAATGCCGGGTGGCTGACCTGGGAGCCCCCCCTGCGCTGAGGTCCTCCATGGAGGACCCAAGGGACGAGTTCTCCGACCAACCTGTCCCCTCAGAGAGGAAGACGTCTTCCCCCATGTCCGAGGGGGAGGCCCCACACGGTCGGGGCCGTGTACCACCGCTCGCTGAGCAGCTGCCGGGCCCCTGCACAGCACCCAACATCCGCTCCACCCAGCTCAGTGGGAGGGGGCCAGAAAGGGGTCCCTCCTGGGGCCACTCCTGCCCCTCACGACTCTCCCCCACTGCAGGAGAGCCATCCCCCGCAAATCAGCCATGAGCCACACTGGAATCCAGGCCAGCTCCACTAGAGTGTTGCCCACTCCCTCGGGTGCGTGCTGCAGCAGCAGCACCCCCAGAAGTGACCAGGGACACCCCCTGCACAGTCCGTCCAGACAGCCCCTGGGGGAAGCTAGGAGCCTCTGCAGAGGGACTCAGAGCCAGGTACCCCTGCAGCCCTTGATGAGCTGGCTGCAAGGTAGCTGGAGTCCCAGCCGGCTGCGTAAATGACTCATGAGGAGCACCATTGGCCTGCTCAAGGGAGCTGAGTGTAAGCTCCCTGCCAGAGACTGGGAGCTGCTGAACTTGAGCCTTGCAGCCCTCCCCCGCACCCTGGGGGGTGGAGAATTGCCCCTCCCATGGTGGGATCTGGGGGGTAGCCCCCCCCCCCCGGACCGAGAAGAAACCTCCATCTCCTCCATAGAAAACACAAGACACCGGGGAAGAGAGAAGGAAAGGGATAACACAAGCCCGAAAAAATGCCTAAAAACGAGGACGGGGGGGCCGACAACGACCCCCTTTGCTCCTAAGAGCAGTCCCTGCCAGGACAAAAAAAAAAAAAAATGCCCCTAACCCCCCCCAAAATGAGAGAGCAAAACAAATAAAGCAAGCCAGCAAAAGGAAAATGGAAAAGAAAATGGCTGCCAGCAGGGAAAAGGGAAGGGAGGAATGGGGGAAACAAACATCCCCTACTCAACAACCCTGGGATGCAGGATACCCCCCTTGCGGGGGGGGGGGTGCCTGACACCTTCCCACGCGGGGGGCTCCCAAAAAAGAGTGCCCCGCTAGGCTCAAAACGGCCCAAAAATCCTTAAGTTTAGGGGGGTTTGTTTGAGCGGCTCTCTTCCATACCCTGCCTCCTCCACTTCCTGTTCGGGGTTAGGGGGTTAGGGTTGAAGTTAGGGTTGGGAAATGACAATGTTTTTTTAGGAAATGACAATGTTTTTTAAGGAAATGACAATGTTTTTTATTTTAAAACCCTTCTACAGTGTCCACTGGCACGCCCCTAAATCCAGGGCTGGGGTTGGGGTTAGGGCTGGGGTTAGGGCCCTGGGGTTATGTTGGCCTAACCCTAAAACATACCATTTTAGGTCAACACACCATTTTTTTATTGAAAAAAACCCTGCTACAAAACCCATACCTCCCCTATGCGGGAGACAGGGCCACAAACTGAACAAAAAGAAGCAGGACGACCCACTGCCCGCCCATCACCCCTCCCACCCCAGCTGAAAGAGAAACCGACCACCCTCCGCCCCTTACATGCCCCCCATATCTGGAAAGTGGGCACAAACCGCAGCCTGAACCCGAAACCACTGCCCGTGCCCCCCCCAAGTCTTGCCCATCCACAAAGAAGAGGGGGAGGAGGAGAAGAAAGGAACAAACGGGCGCTACAAGTCCTCTTGGCCAAGATGAATAGGTCGATGCCCAGCCCGTCAAAGTCCGGAACAGAGTCCGAAAGGAGCTGCTGCCTGACAAAGTCCGGGAGGCAGGCCAAAGGGAGCCGCTGCTGCAGAAGGCCCGCAACGCAGTCCAACCCCGCGATACCAACTGTTCAAGTGATGGGCGGCGTAGCCGACCTCCGTGGCCAGAAGCGTTGCCAGCGCTCGGCCATCCGACGGTCCCGCTTCGCCAAGCAGATGATGCAGAGGTACGTCGCCACATCCTCTGCCACGCGAGTAGGAAAGTACAGAAGCGCTCCCCTACTGCAGATTTTTGCTGTCACCCCTGAGTGGCCGGTGAGGAGCTGCGCCTCGCTGTGCCTCCCCCTCCCTTCCGAGGCCACTGCTGGTGCCCTCCCCTGGGTCATATTCCGCCAACCCTGCACCCGACCCCATCTGCTGGACCCTGGCCGACGGTGCCTGACCTGTAGGTGAGGGAGACGCAGGAGAAAGGCATGCTTTCTCCCGGGAAATGGCCCCAGGCCCCCACTCCCCTCCGTGGCCATCCGTCCCGGAGAATCCCTGCGGGGCCTCTTTGACCTGCACCTCCCGTTGGAGTCTAAGCTCTCCCCCGACCTGGCTGCTGAGCGCTCCGCTGGCCTCCTGAGATTGCAGGTCTCCTGCATGGCGAGCTCGAGATCAGGCTCCCCCACTGGCCGCCGCCCTCCCCCTCTTGCATGCCAGAAAAGCCTGCGCTGGGCGCGTGAGTGCGCTCCAGCTGCTCACCCCTCTCCCGCCGCCGGTCACGGTCACACCTACGGGACCGAGGGGAACACTCCCCTGATGACTGTGCCCCGCCCGCCGCTGCCCCCCCCGCTGTAGAGGGGCCGGTGCCTGGAGAAGACGGCGCCACTGCAGAAGCGGGGGGCCCGAGACCGGGCAGTGGACCTGATGTCACCGCCAACGTCGCCTCTGTCAGCTGACGGTCTGGGTCGATGCCCTGGCGCGAGAGGAGGCACGCCCGCTGGCGCAGAGCCATCATGAGGCTGTCCAAGAGGGCCAGGTACTCGGCCCTCTCTAGAGGGACCACTCCGCCCCCCCAGAGTCCACAAGGGGCACGTGCGCCTCGAAGTCCATGGCGGCCCAATGATTTCGGAAGTATTGAAAGACACGCCCCAGGCTGCCCTCGTCCAGCCACGTGGGCCACACTGCAGGGCCTCTCGGCCGGTGGGAGACGAGCAAGCGCTAGACCAGGGCCAAGGTGAGCGAACGCACCCTGGGCCCCTGCGCCGCCAGAGCCTCGTTGAAGGGAAGGCCATTCACAAGGAACGACAAGATGGAGTCCGCCGCCCCTTCCAACAAGTCCCAAAACTTGCGGTGGCCGAACTTGTCCAGCCGTGCCACCGCCACCTCAGGGAAGGGAAGGTGGTACGTGAGGCAGCCCCACAGCTTCACCAAACGAACGATGCCCCTCCTAGGCGAGTCCACGAAGACGGTCTGCATGGCCTCCAAAGGGGTCTCGTGCTCCCGGAGCCAAGTGGATGAATGGCTGACTCCTGAGAGCCTGTGCCATGCAAGGCAGGGGTGACGGCCCGCCCCACCCCCTGGCAAGGCATGGCTGCACTGCCCGTCCGCCCTGCCCCGAGACAAGGAGCGGCCGCGCAGAGGGGAGCGGTCGTGGAGCACCCCTGCACCGGCAACTCCTGCGCCAAGGCAACGCGGGAGGCTACCAGAGCAGTGGCCAGCTGACCCCGCGCGCTCTGCCCCGGCCATGCCCAACCGCGCGCCAACCTCCCCCTCCCCCTCCCCCTCCCCCTCCCCCTCCCCGACTCTGCAGCCCCTCCATGGAGCCTGAGCAGAGAGAGTTGCTCGAGGCATGCCAAGCGAGGTCCACCCAGCCCGAGCCCTGCGAGGCCACGGACCACTCGTCCCCCATACCGGCACCCCAAACCTCCTCCCCAGGGAGGTGCCACCACTGCTTCTGGGGATCCACCACAGACACGCCTGTGATCAAGTAGTGTGTCAAAAAAGGCACTGGCCCCGGATCGGGACCTACCGCTGTCCCCCCCCCCCACAGCCCCAGCCGGACCCTGCGAGCCCCCCTTGCCAACAACAGCCTGAGCCCGAGGCAAAGGCAGTACACCAGCCTGAGCTGCAGCAAGAGACAGCAGCTCAGAGCTCTGCAAAGAGATGGGCAAAGCCTCATCAAGCACACCTGAGACAGCAGCAGCTACCTCAATGAGTCCCACCTGGCCACCTCCCTCAGCAAGCATAGCCTGTGAGGGAAGGGCAGGCTGCAAACCAGCCGACTCTTGAGTAATGGCGACCCAGCCAAGTAAAGGGACTGGTAAAAACGCCCAAACAGCCAGAACTCCCCCAAAAGGAGAGGTAGGAACACCCACCCCCCACAGGTGCCCCAAACGTTCCCCCAACTGGGGCCACCAATCAAAACCTGCTACGATGCCTCCAAACTCTGCAAAAAACGATGATAGCAGCAGGGCTGGAGCTCCCTCCAAACACACACACCCACTTCCAGGGTTAGGGGTTGGGGTTAGGGTTAGGAAACATTTTTTTTTTTAATTAGGAAACATTTTTATTGAAAAGAACCATTCTACAAACACAAAACTGCTCATACGCAGATGAGCTAACACAGATTGATAACTACAGGATTACACTGACGTGAAAAAAAAACTAAAGTGTCCAACACTATTTTGCTGGGAGGTGTCTTAGTCGTTGGTGAAACACCCCCAGCGAACAAGCAAAAGAAAGAGATCAACTGTCCCGAGTGCAGTTCAGCTCACTGCCCACGAGCACCGAGTCCACTCTTGCCAAGGCCACAAAGACCGCCACTTCGTGTGGGGCAAGTGCTCCCGCTCAGCGAGTCGCAGGCAGTCGAAGCAGACAAGGACTCGCTCAACTGTGTCTGCCCCTCCGCCCGTACGTCCAACTGCCGCCACTGCTGCCGCAGCCGCCACTGCCTATCCTGCCATAGATCCACGAGTACCTGGAGGACCAACAAAAGGAGGAGCCACACGGTGGACCACGGCAGGACCCCCCGCTTTCCGACGGCCCACTGCAGTCTCTGACGTCGCTTCGCTGACTGCTGCTGCTGCTGGTCATCTCGGTGCTGCCGCAGGAACCCCCGGAAGCCCCGCGGCTCTGCCCCTGAGATGATGGTGTCCCAGGGCAGGACTCCCAGGGCGGGGCACCGCAAAGTTGATGCCAAGCTGTCCCAAACCGCCCCAATCATGGGGCAGTCCTTGACAGCATGGCGAACGGTGTCCCGGGAAGCGCCTGCTCCGATAGCGACAGTTGACTCCTGCTCCTGGAGCACCGCCCAGATGCACTGTGGGAAGGGACACCAGCGTGCCACCACTGCCTCCCAGGGCCGGGCCGCCCCGAAGGGCGGGGCCAGGTGGTAAAAGCGCCACCGTACTTCCCACAGGGCGTACAGAACCCTCCTATCTGAGAAGGGGAAGCGGCCAGAAGGCCCCTCCACTTCATACGGCAGGGGAGGCGGGGCGGCCGCCCCAGTCAACGCTCCCCACATCAGACAGTGCTGGGAGAAGTACGGCGGGCACGGCTCGCCCCAGAACTCCGTCCCCCTTGCCCTGTCCACCATCTGCCGTCGCCACGGGTCCAGGACGGTGACTGTCAGTGCCTCCTCGTAGACTTCTTTGCGGATGGTCCACCGGAGGACCGGGTCGACGGATGTCCCCTGGGCACGCAACGCCTCCGCCGAGATGTCGAAGTTCCTCAGGATCGCCGGCAGGTCCTGCAGGAAGGGAGGCAGGTGCCGCAGCTCCCGGGAACCAGCCTGCCGCGGGAGGCCGCTGCCTCGCCAGGCCCGCACCCACTCCGCCCGGACCCAGCGGGAGAGGAAGCCGGAGACCCACAGCGGGGCCCGACCAGACATCTGCGTCGGCGCCCCCGCCGGAGACGGGGACCGCGAGGGTGGCCGAGGTTGTCTGGGGGCTCGCTCTCCATCCGATGACGAGGATGGCGACCGGGCTCGATGACACTCCTCCTCCTCCTCTGCCGCGGCGGCACCCAGGGCCGGAGCGACATTCCGTGAGAGGAAGAAGGTCCAAAGCTGGAGCTGCAGGTGAGGCAGTCCGAGGTAGCCTTCTGCTGCCAGGAGGTAGGCGATGTCCCTGGAGAGCGGGAAGTGGGCCGTGCCCCATAGGAACCGGAACACCTCCGGCGTCACCCTCCGCAGGAACGAGGGAAGACTGTCGCCAGGGGTCGCCTTCAAAACCCATTCAAAACCCGGCGCCACCGTTTTCCACTCAGCTTCAACATCGCCTGCTTGCTGGATCCATCCGTCTAAGGTACGTGGGCTCCTGCGGGCGAAGGTTAGCTTCCATAAGTTGGGTCTCATACCTTGCTGGAAGCAGGTAATTTTAAACTCTTCTGGCCAATCGGGTAACTTTTCCGCGATGCTTCGAAATTCTAACCCGTACTCTCCGATGCTACGTGAGCCTTGCTGTATATTGACTAGCTGGGACCGGGCTCGCTTGACTTCTCCCGGGTCCTTGAACCTTCTCTGAAGGGCGGTTAGGAATTGACCCAGGTGTCGCAGCTCCGGTGCTTGGGCGCCACGCAACCGGATCAGCCACTCCCCTGCTTTCCCGGTTAGCGCTCGGCAGATGTAGAGTACGCGCTCCCGGTCGGAGGCGAATAGGTGGCCGGTTTGCTCCATGCACATGGTGACTTGCGCCATGAAGTTAGCCAATCTGCTCAGGTCTCCGTCACATTTCTTGGTTAAGCCCCAGCTTTTTAGGAGTGCCTCCTGGTGAGCTAGAGCCAAGGTGACCCGTGGGCGCAGTCCCGGAGCAGCTATGGGCTGCGCGAGGGGGGCGGCTGGGGCCCCTTGCGCCGCAGGAGCGATTGGGGTTGCCCTCACAGAGGTTGGGGGAGCTGATAGTGCCTCTTCCGACTTCTCCCCTCCATCTTCCCCCTCTTCCTCGGAGCCCGGGAACATACCTGAGCGCCTAACGAGATTACTTAACCCGATCAGCTCCTTCCGCATCCAGCTGTTCTTGGCTTGCATCATGCTCATACACTCTATGGCTCCCATGCGGGTGGACTCCACTCTCCCCGTAGTCATCACCCAGCGTTGGTCGGGATCCAAGTCCAGGAACGACATTCCCCCTGCTAGCTTGTCCATGCTCCATAATTTGGTCAAGCGCCGATCTGGTTTGCGAGGTGCGGGGAACTGGGCATACGTTGCCGTTGGCTGTTCCTCCTCCTCATCCATTCCTCCTGCTGCCCCGAGTACAGGGCACTCTTTTTCCATCTCCCCCATTGTGGGACGGTCCTTTGGAGGGGTCTCCATGGTGGAATTACTCCCCGGGTAAATCCCTCACTGGAATGTTTGAGACTCAACAAAATGTCAGAGTCTGCACACTCATTCCCAAAGTTCAGTAAATCTGCTGGAGACCAAACAGTTCCATCAAAGATTTCTTTCTTAGGAGAAGTGTACAGCAGCTTAGATTGTTGAGTCTAATTCTACAAACGAAACTGTTCCCCTTTTAAGCCCAAATGGTCCCCCTTCTTTCTTTCCCGCTTGAGATTCTTCGCGCCTTGCTCCGGTTCTCACACCTCTTGGCCTTGGAGATGCCAGTGTAGAGATAATGATAACACTTTCTCTCCCCCTTCTTTATGGCAGGTCAAGCAAGCAGCTTGCAGCTAACATTCTATTAACCTTTCACTAGATATATATCCAACTAAAGTAATATCTTGTAACTAACTTGTATATAAACTACATTAATAGCTTGCGTAGATCCTGACAGGTACAGCCTTAGGTACAGTAGTGTGCGCAGGTAGGCCGCGCACCGGAAGAGGCCCAGGCGTCAGCGCCACCGCCGCAGATGCTGCAGCCAGTCCTCTGAACCCTCCAACCAGCCCGCCTGCCATGCATCGGGCCACAGGCCGAAGCGGATGCCCAGGATACGCACCGTGGTCTCCCTGAGGGACCGCTCTCCGTCGGCTGCGGCACAGCTCTCCGCCTGTTCACGCAGCTGCTCGATCTCTTCGGCTGCGGGCCAGGAGAAGCGGCCCCCGGCGGCGCAGCCGTCGCCGTCATCATTGGCATTGGTGCCCCAGGGCCACCGTAGCAGCGGCTCTGCGCAGGACGCCGCCACCGTGCCGGGGCTGGGGGTGAGCCGCACCACAAAGCTGTTCTTAAAGTTTATCTGCGCCCCTGAAGCCCGGCCATAATGTGACAACCACACCCTCGCCCGGTCCGCCTCCGCCTGATTGTTGACGAAGAGGGATACGTCATTGGCGTGTGCCACCAGGCGCAATCAGCCTTCGCTGCCGGGCTCTGCCTCCGACTCCTCGCCACCGCCCCCATCACCGCTCACCGCCGCCGTCCCCGGCGCCATCGGCAGGCCCTGCAGCCGCGGGTCCCGGGCCAGGCCGTGGAGGACCAGGTTGAGGCCCAGCATATATAGGAGGGGACTCAGCGGGCAGTTCTGCTGGACCACCGACCAGATCGGCATTGGCGGCCCCCGGAAACCGTTCAGCTAGACCGCAGTTGACGCTTCTCTGTAGAGGAACTGGATCCAGGTGACGAACCACACATATGCCCCCCTCCTGGCACGCCCGCTGCAGTCGTTACCGGTGCTGGCGGGTCCCGGAACTCCCATAGCCTCCCCACCTGGTTCGCTTTGGCCCTTGGATAGCCCACGTAAGTGTGGCCTGGGACGCCGCAAAGGTTGCAGCGCACAGCCGCCAGGCATGCTGCCACAACACGGCCACGCATCCCGCAGCGCGCGCAAAGGGGTGTCACACACGCGCGCCACTGGTGATCGTATGCCCCACAGCTGAAACAGGCTGGGGGCTGCCCCGCGTAGCACGTCACTCCACGCTCTGTCCTTAAATAGAAAAACTTGGGGAGATGCCACGCGCTGCCTGGAGGGAAGCGCAGCAAGGCCCTCACCTCACCTGTCCAGATGCCGGCGTTGTCTCACACTTTTGTGGGCGAGGCAAGGAGCGCCCCGAAGCAGGCCAACCACATCACCACATCGGGCAACGAGACAAGGTGAGAGCAGAAGAACACATATACCATGCGTACATCATTCTCTACCACAGAGGAAATATGGAAGTCCGCCAAAGTCTCCGGCTGGCGTCGCGCCAGGTCATAACAGCCCCAAGCGAAGAGGTTGACCGCAGAGAAGGTGAGAAAACAAACATCCACCTCCTTCGAGTTGGGCGGGTGGATGACCGCGGCCAGCTGCCCCACGTCGAAACACAGGCCCGACTGGATGAGGGATTGCACAACGTACCGCCGTGGCTGGAAGTCTGCCTCCGTCCCCACGTAATGGAAGCGGAGCACATGTCTCTCCCACGCCTGAAGGCGAGCAGAGGGGCAGCCGCCATTCTCCCCACGAATGGTGGCAGGCGGCTCCGAGGCAGAACCCGGGACGATCCCCACCGACTGCAGCACCGCCTCTAAATCATGCAAGCCCGTGCCCACAGCGCGCCCCGTGGCACCTGCCCGCGGCCTCGACGCCGTAGCTGCTCCCGGGCCGCGCGCTCTGCTCATCACCGACGCATAGGAAACAGCTCGAGGCGCAGGGCCCGACCGTGGCCCTCCCTCCGCCAAAGCAACCGACGAATGCGAGGAAGGCCCACCACTAGGAGCAGCCTGCCCTCCACCTGGACTAGCATGCCGATCCCGAGACGAGGAGAGAACAGGCTCCCCGGCAGTGCCTGAGGAAGGCGGTCCCGTCCGGCGTGATGACCCGGCCAACAGAGGGGCCAGTGCCCGCTCTGCTGACTCCCCAGGGGCAACAGCCACAGCCGAGCTAGATGCCCGAGGGGACGCTGAGGGGCGCAGCTCGGCAGCGCCTCCAGGAGACAAAGCCACCGCCAAGGTAGACACCGTCTCCCCCAGCCCCTCGGAGCTGGCCCTGCCCCTCTCCATCTGCTGCAAGGCCGGGCACCACTGATCAAAACGGTCTGGCCGAGAAGACCTCTGAGGGGCCCCGTCCGACTGCCCGTCAGAAGAGTCATCTGCAGCTGCCGCCGCAACATGCGGGGAGCGTTCCCCTTGCGAAAACCGGCGGACCCCAAAATGGCGAGCCGCTGGCCTGTGCTGCCGGCGCCGCCGCTGAGGGAGCAACGAGCCCCCGTCCGAACGAGCTGACCACCATGCGGTGGAACAGGCGGAGGCACAGCCTCTACGTCACCCGCCCGCAGGCGACGGAAGCGGCTCTGCAAGGCTACAACTACCGCATCCAACCATCCCACATAAGTGGCAACTGAAAGCCCCGTGGAGGCGCCCTTGCGATCGACCACCGGGACGACGGCTCCCGGGCAATCCTGCCACGACCTATGAACGGACTGAAAAACCTTCAAAAAAGCCCGCTCGGTCATCCAGGAGGGCCAGTATGTCACCCCACGTGGCTTACGGGCCCGCAACAGGTGCTCCACCGCAACCAACGAAAGAGAGCGGGCGACTGCCGCGCGCTCAAACTGGGGACCCTGAGCTGGGAGCCCACTATGTAGCACGTCTAGCAAGGGCTCGAGCTCCCACTCCAGTACCAGCCAAAACCGTTTGTGGCCGTACTTGTGAAGCCCTGGGACCCGCACGTCAGGAAGCTGTAGATGTGCCACAACAAGCCCCCAAAAGCGAAGGAGGGCCACTGCCTCATCCCCCGTGGCGGACAAGTACTGCTGTGGGAGGACTTGCAGGGAGGTGGCGCGATCCTGTGTCCAGCCCATGTGAATCGTGGCCTCCCGCGAGACCCCCACTGCCAACTGAGAGCCAGGAGGACTACGTGCATCCGCTGAGCGGGCCCGGCAGAATGGCCAGCTAGGCACCTGGGCAGGGCTGTGCAAAGGTGACCTATCCTGCTCGCCAAGGCTACCCCTATGAGTCACCATACATGGCGAAGAATGACCAGCCCTATCCGTAGACTGCAAGCGGGTCCCACCCAGTGACAGAAAGCGCCGGGGAGCCTGAGCAGAAAAGCCCAGGCTGGCACGAAGGTCCTTGAGAGAGGACCCCAACGAAGAGGTCTCCGACCACCCTGTGTGGCCCTCCAGGAAGGCCTCATTCCCCAAATCGACTGGCAAACCCCAATACTGGGGGCCACTCATCTCCAGCCGCCTAGCCCCTACGGAGCCAGATAAACTGCCCAAGAGACAGGACACCCAACGTGGTGACTGCGGGGGGCCGCCCTCCAAAGAGCGCCCTGTCCGGGGAGCGCCCTCCTCCTGTGCCACGGGCTTGACCGAAGCCAAGCCGTCCACTGCCACTGTAGAGGGAAAGGGAAGGGAGGGCAAGCTGGAGAGAACCTCCCCTGACTGCTGTTCCGGCTCCACTGCCCCCTGAGAAAAGGGCTCAGACGACACCTGGAACCCCGCCTCAGATGCCCCAAGGATGGGGGAAATGGAGGAACCAGGAAGCCCAGGCTCCCCAAGCTGGGAAGAAGACAGAGACTGCTGAGGCAATGGAGTACCAGCTGGCTCCGTAAATGACTCCCGAGGAGCCCCACTGAACAAAGAAGGGGAGCTAAGTTCTAGCTCTCCAGGCGAAGCAGAGGGCAAACCCGTCACTTCCTCACCTTTGGCAAGACCTGACAGGACTACCGACCGACCCTCCACGGGGACTTGCATAGCAGAACGTTCTGCCATTGCAGCTCAAGGCAAACTCTGGGGAAAAAAAACCACACTGGGGAAGGAAAGCAAAAGAGAAGACTCCACCGCAAAAATGCCTCCAAACAGGGACAGGGGGGCCCAACAACGACCCCCCCTGCTCCGTAGAGCAGTCCCTGTGGGACAAAAGAAAACCCCCACCAAAGAGAATCCCCCGAATCCCAAACGAATGAAACAAACAAAGGCAGAAAATATGAAGGCAATGGAACAAGGGACCAAAACAGCCACCACCAGAAAAGAAAAAATCACAGAGGAAACAAACCCAAAAATAAGAGAATAGAAGGGAGCAGGAACACCCCCCCACACTCGGGGGGGTGCCCCACACCTTCACACGAACGAAATGCCCAAAACCCACCACCCAACACTGCTCAAACTGCCACAAAAACCTCATGTTTAGGGCTATGTTTGTTGAAGCAGCTCAGAAGCACACCCTTCCTCCTCTGCCATCCAAAGGGTTAGCATTAGGGTTAGGAATGACAACTATATTTAGGAATGACAACTATATTTTATTTGAATAAAACCCTCCTACAAAAGCGACCAGCTCACCCCTAAAACCGGGGAGCTGGGCGCACACAAAGAAAAACTAGACAAAAAAAAAACTACTCCATACCGGAGAAACAAAAAAAAAAACGGAAATACCGGGGAGCGCTCCCCGACTGGCAGAGTCCATACGGCCCATGGAGAGAAGTCCGCGGGCCGCCCCCCCCCAAAATCCCACGGCGCTGTAGAGGTGCCTGGCCCTGTGTCCGCTGGCTCCGTGCCAGCCAGCCTCACGTGATGGGGTCCAGCGCCGGCTCCCGCTGCTTCCATGGCCACAGCCGCCGCCACCGGTCCTCCGGGAGCCGCTCCCGCTCGGCCTCCCGGATCCAGGCCAATCGGTTGACGACCTGCTTGGCCTCCGCCTCGGCCCAGTTGACCGGGAGGGCCCCGCCGCTGCGCTCCAGCCGGAGGTGTCTCACCTGAAGGAGAAACAGGAGGTGGAGGACAACCCGCCTCTTGATTAACATGGTGGACCAGGGCAGTGGGGGCAAGCGCTGCCGCCTCACCACCTGGCCGGCCTCGTCGGCTGCTGCCGTCCCTGGCCGAGGACCCCCTGCGCCGCTGCTGTCGGCTCCTCCGTCACAGCGTCCACCGCTGCTGTCATCGCCTCCTGTCCCGCCTGCTCCGCCTGCTCCGCCTGCTCCGCCTGCTCCGCCTCCGTCGCCGTCACCACTGTCCACCGCCGCCGGCGTCTCCGCGCCTGTCACTCTGCTGGGCCGCCCGGGCACTCCTGCACAGGAAGGGGGGGAGGAAGAAGAGGGTTAGGGTTAGGGTTAGGAAACGAAAATCTTTTTTTTTTTTTTTTTTTTAGGAAACGACAGTCTTTTTTTTACAAAATAACACCCTTCTACAAAGGCAACTGGCTTGCCCCTAGATCTGGGCGGTCGGGCTCATAAATAGATACATAAAAACAGCAGAGAAACAACAAAAACACCTCCAATCAGAGGAACCCCAAGGAAATCCGTCGTCCCACCAGAGTCCCCTGGAAGTGCTCAGTCTGTGGGCCAGTCCTGGTCCCCAACGCTCACTGCTGTCAATGAGCCAAGTGCACCATCAAGTAATCGGCGGCCACCAGCTCCCGCCATGGCCACAGCCGCTGCCAACGCTCCTCCGGCATCCGCTCACGCTCCGCCCGCTCCACTGCCAACGCCGCCCAGTCCGCCAGGAGCACTCCGCCGGCACGCTCGATGCGGAGGTGCCGCGCTCGCAACAGGCACAGCATGTGGAGGATGATGGTGTTCAGGAGGGGCACGGTTGACCACGGCAGCTCGGGAAACTGCTGCCGGCATCTACGCCTGTCCTCTGCCGTCACTGCTCTGTCGTCCCTGCTGCCGCTGCGCGCTCCAGGCATGGGCCGCCCGTCATCCCTCGCCTGCGCCGCCGCTCCTTCGTCAGTGCCTGCTCTGCCGCCAGATCGTCGCCCCGCCAGCCCTGCAGAAAGAGAAGAGGGAAGGGAAGAAACGAGCAGGGGAGGGAAGGGGGTAGGACCTGGGGGGAAGGGGAGGTGAGGGAAGGGAAGGGCACGGGGGGGCCGGGAGAGGAGGAGCCCAGCGGAGAGAAGCCCTCGGGCTCCGACAGCCCCAAGACCAGGCTCAGCCACATCTGGCGAGCCATCTCCGGCCGCCCGAAGCACCAAGCCACAGCAACCCAGAGCACCCGTGCCACTGGGCACTTGGCAACAAAGTGCCGCATGGTGTCCTCTGGCCTGACTGACCCCACGCTTGCAGCTGCCCGTGGGCACTGGTGCTGCGCACCGTGTGCCCAGGGCTGTGTGGCTGGCTCCCGCGGCACCAGGTGGTAAAAGCGCCAGGGGGTCTCCCAGTAATGGTATGGGAGCCACTGGTCTGCAAACGGCTCCAGCGGGCTGTCTGCTTGTGCCAAGTAGCCCGGCAGCGCACCCGCAGCCGCCCGCTGGCGTCGCGCTGCGTGCCAAGAGCCCAGGATCGCGCGCTCCACGGCCTCCCCATACACCACCTGCCACATGGTGCGGCGGCGGATCGCCGCGGCATGCCCCATGTCATTGGCGCCGCCCGGATTGGCGACACAATAGGACGGGGAGAAGTGTGTCGCCGGAACGGAGAAGCAGCGCAGGACAGCCGGCAGCCCACTCAGAAAGGGGGGCAGGCAGCGCCTGTCAAGTGCAGCGACGTGGAAGGCACTTGTGCCGTCCCGCCACCAGCGTTCCTCCCCCTACTCGCTGCCCCACCAGTGCTGGAGGAACAGCGACGCCCATAGAGGGACCACGGCCGACGTATCCGCGCAGGGCCCCGAGCCACCCGCGCCCACATCCAGGAGCAGGGCGGAGGCCCCCCCCACGTTGTGGGCCAGGAAACGCGCCCAGAGCGACAGCTTCAGTGCTGGCAGCGCCAGGCTGCCCTCCCACACTGGTAGGTGGGACACCGCGTGCGCCAACGGGAATAAGGCCATGCCCCAGAGAAACCGGAACGAGCCGGGTGTCACCCGGGGCAGGAAGCTGTATGGCGGGGGGTACATGCTCACCAGCAACGCCACCTGGGGGAGCAGGTAGGTGTGCAGGAGAATGGCACGCTGGAATAGCGAGAGGCGCCACCGGCACCGCGCCTCCCACCGCGCCTCCCACCGCTCGCCACTGCGATCCCAATTTTCCTCCCACGCATCTGGGTGGAGCCCAAAGCGGACGCCCAGCACATGGACGGTCCACTGGGGGCAGAGCGCGCCCGCACCCCCAAGGCTGGGAGCTGGCACGCGCGTCTGCGGCCATGCTCCAGGGGCTCCAACAGGACCTGCCCTGCCCCACCAGCCTGCGACCCTAACCTGTCCCACCAGCCTGCGACCCTAACCTGTCCCCGGCATCGGCCTCCCTCGAGAGAGCCACCATCCAGCTCTTCTCCTCATTGATGCAGGCCCCTGAGACTGCCTCGAATGCCTGGAGAGTGCACCGCGCCCGCCGTGCCTCCGCGCCCGAAGTCACCAGCAATGAGACATCGTCAGCGTGCACAACGAAGCGGACCCTGTGCGGTGGATCCACGGGCCCCCGCTGACACAGTGACAGTGGGCGGGGGAATCCCGCCAGCCCGGCGTCCTGCTCCAGGGCGCCCAGCACCACATCCAAGATGAGGATGTAAAGCAAGGGGCTCATGGGGCAGCCTCGCCAGCTCCTCCCCCTGCCTGGCCAGCTGCTCCACCTTCTGGAACCGGGCCGCCGACCGCCGGTTGTGGGACGCCGAAGGGCACCACACGTATGCGTGCCCCAGCCGCATGCACAGGTTACACCGTAGGGGCACTGTGCATGACCCGGAGAGATGGCCCCGGGCCCCGCAGTTCGAGCACAGCTGGGTTGTGCAGTCGCGGCGGTGATGGTCCACTGCCCCGCAGCTGAAGCACGCCACCGGCTGCCCCTCATACGTCTTCTCCCCTCTGTCGGCCCCCAGGTAGAAAAACCTGGGGAGCCGCCGGTCCCCAGAGGGAAGGAAGGAGACGAGGGCATGGAAGGCGCCTGTCCAGAAGCCGTCTTCATTGAGGATCTTCTCCGGCCCAGCCTGCACGGCCCAGCCTGCCTAAGTGGCCACGTCCTTCGCAATGATGACAGAGGTGTGGAAAGACACCTTCACCTCCCGCGTGCTGTCACGCTCTAGCAACCTCCAGGTGAAGTCCCGGAGGACTTGCGGCCGGGCCCTGGAGAGGTCCGTCAGCCCACGATGAAATGCCCGGTAGGCCGCGTAGCTCACCAGGCACACATCCACCTCTTTGGACCCGGCTGGGTAGATCACCGCCGCCACGTCCTGAGGGAACTGCAGCTCGTTCCGCAGCACAACCTTGACGATATAGCGGCGGACGTCCGTTTGTTCTCGTGTCCTGCCCCTTGTACCTGAAGTGGAGAACGAAATGACAGCAGGGGTCCCTGTCCAGGTCATCCCCGTCGATGTCCACCGCTGGGGCGCCACCGCCGCTGGACTGCTGACCACACCCGCCGCACACTGCTGAAACTCCTGCTGAGGCAGTGGGAGCCGAGGGCAGGCCGCCACTCGGGGCGCCCGTGACCGCCAGACCCGCCGGTGACAAGGCGCAGATGCCCAGACCACGGGCGCCGGCGACCGTCGCGTACAACCGACTCCCCAGAACTGGGGCAGCTGGAGATGGAGACACCTGGACTGCCCGCGTCGCTGGCACCCACTCATGGCTCGCCCTCGTACTCGGGCCCTTGTCAGGATCCTCATCCGTCCGACGGCCTTCCTGCTCGACCGCAGGGGGCTCTGGTCTCTGGCGTGTCTGGGGCACAGATGGACTACCCTGCCCGGCCGAGACACCCACAGGCCCTACCGAAGGGCTCGACCCTGGGGCCAAAACCCCCGGGTCCAAAACCCCCGGGTCCACTGACGGGGACTGCACCGCTGCCACCTTCATCTCCTCCTCTGAAAAGGAGTTGTTCTCCAGGAGACTTCTCTGGGCGAGTACCTGTTGATTCTTGCGGTGCTGCTACAGCTGCTGCTGCTGCTGTCGATCGTGAGCCTGCCACGAGTGGCCCAGGGAGGAGCTGGAGTGGGGCGGATACCCCTGCGACGCAGCGGGGAGCAGACCCGGAAGCTGACGGACTCCGGCCACTGCTGCTGCTGCTTCCTCTTCTGCGGTCGAGGCATCCTGGCGCCACCCCGTGCCCCTGAAGGGGCGGAAGGAAGGGTGGCTGATACTGCCCCACCCGAAGCCGCCAGTGCGTCATCTGGAGCACCAGCAGCCACCAGCTGTCGGTCCTTGACCACCCCCTGCTGACGCAGGATGCAGGCATGGTTCCGCCATGCGACCATGCCGTCAAGCAAGGCTGCGTAAGTGTCCACTGAGAGCCGGGAAGAGGCGTCCCCCACCAACTCCGCCAGGGGGACGGCCCCCTCCGGCTGGCCGAGCCACTCCCGGCGAATCACCTGGAGGACCCGGAGCAGGCCCCACTCATCCAGCCACACTGGCCACCGGACGGGAGTCCGGGGGCGACGAGAGACAAGCAGGCATTCCACCGCCTGCAAAGTCAAGGACTGGGCCCGCATGGCGTCCTCCCGCCGTGCCTCATCCCCCTGGACAGTCCCCTCTGAGAGGATGAGGAGGCCGTCGGCCGCCGACTCCAGCACCTCCAAGATCTTGGCCTGGCCGTACTTGGACAAATCTACCATGGGTGTGTCCGGCAATGGGACGTGCGTTGCCAGGGAACCCCAAAACTTGAGGCGGTGTCTCCCTTGCATGTCCCCCTCCACCAGGTATCCTGCCAGAGAAGACGGGCCTGTCTCGCTGCGCCAGCCACTCCTGTTGAATCCGCTGCTCCTGCGACAGCGGACCGGCGGGGGGTCCACATCCGTGCAGAACCCACGCATGTCCGGCACACTGCCTGCTCGTCTGGGTGCAAGGGCTGCGAGCGAGGAGACGAGCGACTCCTGCGAACCGCCATGCCCGCGCAAGGAGGAACGGTCCCTCAGCCCCTCCCAAGAACCCCGGCACCCGGGCCGGAGGTGGGGGACAACCCCCGAACCCCCCTGGTGGGCACCTGCCGAAGAAGTCCCCGCCTGCTCCTGGGAGAGGAGCTCCAAGCTCTCCACATCCCAGAAGTACCTCCTTTCCTCTTCCCTCCAAGAGGCACCCTCCCCCAGCGGCCAGCTCCCCATGAGTGCCTGCAGCCGCGATGCCCCTTCCCTAGGGGCCAAAGGCCCCTCCTCCTCGTGAGTAGGGCGCGCATCAGCCGCCTCAGCAGCAACGATGGGGACCAAGAATATCCATCCCAGTTGCATCCTCAGGAATTGCTCGAGGAGATGAGGAGGCTAACTGCTGCTCGCCCACCACCGAGGCAGCCTGAAAGAACACTTCCTTGGTAAGCACAGAAGTTCTTACTGAAGCAGGCCTTGACAAAGTCCCAGCTGGAGAGCCCGCAGAGCTAGTCTGCAGAGATCTAACAACCTGCAGCTGGGTCTGCTCAACTAACAGCAAACGCTGCCCTGAAACTCCTGCTTCACAGCAAGTGGAATTACTCTCAAGTAATCCAGACAAAAGAGCAGGAGAAACACTCCCCAAATCCTCTGCCCCAACAGGAAGCACCCCCCAGTCCCCCCAGTCCCCCCCCACCATCCCCACCCACCCCTGGCCCAAAACGAGAAGAGGATGAGGGAGACTCCACCTCCATCTCCTGTTCTCCCTTTATCCTCAGAGAAGGAAAAAGGTCTCAAACGCCCCCAGAAGCATAAAAAAAGGGAAGGGGTGGGGGGAACCTCTCCAGCAACCCAGATACCACTCCCCACTCTAGGAAAAGGAAAACCAAAAAATCCGCCCAAACCCCCCCCAAGAAATGAGAAAAAACGCTCAAGGCAAACACTCACAAAGGGCTGGAAGGGAAAAAAAATGGCCCCCACCCAGACAGATGAACAGAACAGGGGAGAAAACAAACACTGAAAAAAAAAAACCCTGGAAGGGAGCTGGACTCCCCCCCCAAACCTGGGGGGTGCCCCTTACCCTCACCCTCACCCTCACACACAAGGGAACCCAAAAAAACCCCACCCAAAACCCCTCCTACCACCCCAAAAACCTTAAGGTAAGGAGCTCTAAGGTGAGAGCTGTAGCACAAGACCATCTCCTCCCTCCACTTCCTGTCGTAGAATTAGGGTTAGGGTGGGTTAGGGTTAGGAAATTTTTTTTTTTATTAGGAAATTTTTTATTCAAAATAAACTATGCTACAAACAAAAAACCCACTCGTTCAGATGAGTAAACCAAAACAAGCTAGGACCACCAAATCAAACCCATCCCCACAACAGTCATCTCCACCCAAAGTCTCTTCGGAACAACCCCCTTGCCACCCGGCCCACCGTTCACCCTTTAGTCCAGGGACAAGTGACACGCTCCCACCAGGGCCACAGGGCCCGCCACTTTGAGCGAGGCATCCGCTCCCGCTCTGCGAGGCGGAGGCAGTCAAAGCGGAGGAGGACCCGCTCAACAATGTCCGCGATCCTTGGCCCCTCTGTCCGCACGGCCACCTGCTGCCTCTGTTGCCACTGTTGCTGCTGCTGCTGCCGCCAACGCCCGTCTATCCGCAAGTCGACGATAGCCTGCAGGACCAGGAGGAGGAGAAGACGGATTGTGGACCACGGAAGCCGCTGCCGCCTGGCCGAATGCTGCCGCCCATACTCGTCCTGCAGCCTCTGCTGCTCCGCTGGAGGGCGCAGGACTCCCCGGAAGCCCCGCGGCCCCTCTCCGGAGACAATGGACTCCCAGGGTTAGGGCTAGGGGGTTAGGGTTAGAGGGTTAGGGTTAGGGTTAGGGAAACACAATTTTTTTATTGAAAAAAGTAAAACCCTGCTACAAGGTCAACCGACCTCCCCTAAAACCGGGAAGCCAGGCTCATGAGCAAACAATAATCGAAATGAAACTGAAAACCGGAGGGAAAGCAAAAAAGCCACCACCACAAAACGGGAGGGTCCATGGTCCACCGCAGCGGCGAAAACAGAGTCCTACGGCGAAAAGAACAGTCCGCGGGCAGCTGGCAGCCCGTCACGTGATCGGCCCATCGGCCGAGGCCGCCGTCCAGGGCCAAAGGCGGGCCCACTAGCGCCGAGGCCAGTGCGCTCGCTCCGCCTCGCAGATGATGTCCCAGTGGGTGAGGACTCCGTCGGCCACGCGGGCCACAGACCAGTCCGGGGATGGAGTCCCGCGCTGCCGTTCACGAGGCAGCTTGTGCTGCCTGTCCGCCTCCAGCGCCTGCAGAACTAGGAGGACCAGCGGCCGCACCGTTGACCACAGTGCCGCCCAGAAGCGCCCGAGGGTTAGGGTTAGGAATGACAACCATATTTTATGAACGACAACCATATTTTATTAGAATAAAACCCTCCTACAAAAGTGACCAGCTCACCCCTAAAACCGGGGAGCTGGGCTCACACAAAGAAAAACTAGACAAAAAAAGAACTATTCCATAGCGGAGAAACGGTGATACAGCCGCCAGCGGGCCTCCCAGTACAGGTAAGGCAGCCGCCTGTCGGTGAAGGGCTCCAGCGCGCCCGCCGGCCTCGCCAGGTAGACCGGCAGCCGCCCCTCGGCCTCGTGCCGGTGGCACACCTCCCTCCACGGCCCGAGGATGGCATGCTCCACCGCCTTGCTCGCCACTTCCTGTCGCATGGTGCGGCAGAGCACTGCCTGCCCGTGACCCGCCGTCTCCACGGCCACGACGGTGCTGGCCCCTGCCACGGCGCTGCTGGTGTGCCCCCCTCCCGGTACGAAGGGAAGAAGTGGGCGGCCGGGATAGAATAGCGACGCACGACGGCTGGCAGCCCGGCCAAGAAGGGCGGCAGGCAGCCGCGGTCCGGCCGCGACACGCGGAAGGCACACGTGCCACGCTGCCACCAGTGCGCCTCACCCTAGTTGCTGCCCCCCCAGTGCTGGAGGAACAGCGCGGCCCACAGAGGGGGTTCGACTGTCCCCGGCCCGGCAGCGAGTGCCGGCACCGACTCCCCACTCGGCAGCAGCAGGGACGCGCCCCCCACATTCTGCGCCAGGAAGCGCACCCACAGCGCCATCTTGAGCATGGGCAGGGCCAGGCCGCCCTCTCGCACCGGCAGGCAGGCCACGGCCCTCACCAGGGGGAAGAGCGGTGTGCCCCACAGGAAGGTGAACCGCCCCTTGGTCACCCTCCTCAGGAATGCCTCCTGCGGGGGGTAGATGGCTGCTAGGTGCGCCGCCTGCGGGAGCAGGTAGGCCCGCAGGTAAATGGCACGCTGGTACGAGGAGAGCCGCCGCCACCGCCACTGCTTCCAGCGCGCCTCCCAGTGCTCGGCGAACCTGGACCAAGTCTTCTCCCAGGCGTCCGGGGGAAGGCTGAACCGGACGCCGAGGACGCACACCATACACTGCGGACCCATTGCTGTGGCCAGGGACTTGCCAGTGCCGTTGCCCGCGCGAGGGGCCGGGCCTCTCTGGGGTGCAGCGGAAGGTCCTGCGCCTCCCCCCCCCACTCTGCCACTGGCCAGCGGCGTAGCTCGCCTCCACCGTTGCCACCCTCCGCCCCCTCCAAAGCCACCACCCAGCTCTTCTTATCATTCACCAGGGGCCCCGAGACCGCCTCGAAGCCCCAGAGCACCTCCCGCGCACGCTGATCCTCCTTGTGCGATGCCGGTGTGTGTGAGGAACGGCATGCTATGGACTGCCGCAGCGACACCGGGCACGGGAAGCTCTCCAGGCCGCCGTCCCGCTCCAGCCCCCAGAGCGCCCCATCCAGGGTGAGCACGTAGAGCAGCGGGCTCGCGGGGCACCCCTGCCTCATGCCCGAGCGCACCGGGATGGCTGCCCTGCACGTGTTGTTGGTCTGCAGGATGACCGTTGCCCGGGCGTACAGCAGCCGGACCAGCGCCCCGAAGTCCCTGGGGACGCCGTGCCACGCCAGCGCCTGCCACAGGAACCTGTGGTGCATGCGGTCAAAGGCGCGTGACTGGTCCAGCTGCAGCAGGAAGCCCTGCCACTCCCCACGGCCCGCCCGGCAGAACACTTCTCGCAGGAGGCAGAGCAGGTTGGCGACGCTCTGGCCCAGCAACGCGCTGGTCTGCGTGGGCACCATGCAGGGCTCCGCCACAGCGGCCAGGCGGTCGGAAATAACCCTTGCCAGCACCCGATAGTCCACGTTAGTGAGGACGATCGGGCGCCAGCTGGCGGGCAATGTGCGGTCCAGGTCCCTGGGCTTTGTGAAGAAGAGCAGGAGGCCTTTATAGAGCTCGCTGGGCAGAAGCCCACTCCCAACGTAAGCGCCTGCCGCGTACTCCTCGTAGGCGAGCCAGTCCGCGAACGTCCCATAGAAGGCCCAGCCGAGCCCATCCGGGCCCGGCGCGGACAGACGCCTCCCACCACGCAGCACCGCCTGGACCTCCTCTGTCTTGATTGGGTGGCCCAGGGCCACCAGGCGCGCAGCCACCCCGTTGTCAGCACTGCCTACGGGCGGTGGGGAAGGCCTTCGAAATAACGCTCCGCGGCCGCCTCCCCAATGTCCTACCGCCCCGCGAGCAGTGCCCGGTAAAACCCGTCCATGACGGCCAGCATGCCCGCCTCATCGGTCCGCAGTGGGGAATCTGGCCCGTCGCTGAGGGCCTCGATAAATGCGGCCGTGCCTGCCCAGGGCACGTCCTCTGCTGCTGGCACGTCCCACGCATGCCCTTCACAGTCGCCGGCGGCTACCGGCCCGCCCGCCGCCCGCGCATAGTTGTGGTAGAAGCAGACACGGCGCCGCATGGTGTGGAACGCTGCAATGGTACCGCACGCCCGCTCGCGGTGCGCCCCGTCCACCAGCACATCCTTACTGACTAGGGTGTGACGGGCGAGGAACTCCCGCACCGCCGCCTCATACCGGCAGAGGTCACGGTGGGCACGGCGCCGCTCCCACGCCTGGCAGAAGATGCGGACGTTCCTCTTAACGTGTTCCCACCACTCAGTGCGGCGCTCTGGGCCATAAGTGTTGCAGAGGGAGAGGTGCTCCTCAAGCAGACCGCCGAGGGCGGCGAGGAGCTCTGCGTCAGCGTCGAGGTTGGCCGCTGACAGGCGCCACAGTGGACGCCATGAGACTGGATGGCCGGTGATCCGCAGCACGACCTGGACCATGTGAGTGGACCAGGGGGTCACCAGCACCTGAAAAGAGGCGACTGGGCAGTCACGCGGCACCCACACGTGGTCCAAGCGGCTCGCCGTACGGGCTTCATAACTGGTGCAGAACGGAGGCGGCCGCGTGCCGCTCCCCTCCGCCGCGGACCCCTCCGCCAAAACACCACCCGGCGATGCCCCCGGTGACATGGGAAAGAAACCCAGCTCATTGGGCACACCAAGTGCCACGTGACAGAGGCCGCAGGGAACGCGGATGTCCTCCACGTACTGCTCCTCTGGAGAGAGGGGCGGGCCGCTGGCGCTCACTGCGTAGATGGGAGCGGCGCCGAAGTCCGCCGCCCCACCATAGCGCCCGGTGACCAGCAACGGGACGCGGTCCTGTGGGACCGCGCGGTTATTAAAATCCCCTGCTACTAGTACCGAGCGCCAGGTCGCACACGCTGCGCGCAGCCGGACCCACAAGCTCCACCGTGCAGACGCCGAAGAGGCCAATGCTTATAGCACACAGAGGCGGAAGCTCCACGCTGCAGTCCGGTGCCCGGGGTAGCCAGGTGAAGCGGCCCGCCCGTGTTCCACGGCGGCGTCCGCGACGGTAAAGTCCAAGAGCAGCAGCCTCCCCAGCACCTCCTCCACAAAGTGCTGGAGGTGGAGGCTGGGGCCGCCCCGGACCAGGATGCCGAGGCCTGCCCGGCCCTCCGTCCCATAGCTCCAAAAGGAGGGACTGAAGGGCCAGAGGTGCTGTGCCGCTGCGCGGTGGTTCTCGTTGAGAAAGTGAGTCTCCTGGAGGACTAGGATGTCCGCCAGGAGACCCCGCAATGCCTCCAGGAGCTCCTCTCGCCAGACTGCCTGCCGCATCCCACCGCAATTCCAGCTGGCGACTACCAGCCCGCGGTCACCCCCTCTGTTGCCTGTGCCCCCGCCACGGCACCCACGCGGTCAAGAGGCCACAGGAACTGAGGGAGAGGAAGCCCCATGCATCCCGTCATTCCCCTCATCGAACAAGGGCCCACCGCTGGCCCTGGACAATGCAGGCGGCATGCGCCCACAAAGGAGGAGATTAAAGCCCAGGAAGACCGCAAAAGGCCCACTACAGCAGGCGGACAGGCAGACATGGGAAGCGTGACCCATCAAGGCAGCGTCCCCTGGCCCTCCTCTCCACCAACCGTCCGGCCCTGGACCGAGTCAGTCCCCAATCCCCGGCTGGCCATTGCCACAACTGCACCCCTGCCGTCATCCATCTCACCCTCCCCTACAGAGGCCGAGGCCGGAAGACTCGGGGAAGAGGGAACACCCTCTCTATCCGACAAGAGAAGGCAAAAAGAGGAGGAGGGGCGAGTGCTCCTTGTGTCTCTGCTGTCCTCCCCCTCTGGTATCACTGACCCTTCCCCCCGAGGATGGAGAAACTCCCGCAACTGGAGGACACCCAAGCCCCGCGGCGTGCGAGAGGGCAAGCCCCTCTCCCTTCTCCGCCTGCACCGTTGCCCCCGTCTCCCAGACAGCCCCTTCTGAGCCACCCCCTGGGCCGGACTGAGCTGCTTGGACGGCCCCGCGCCCTGCCCGGAGGTAGGAGCCAGCACAGGGGGGAGAATGTGGCCCCCATCGTCCCACTCTAAGGGCAAAACTGCCGGCGCCGATGCCGGGAGTGGCGCTGGGGAGCCGCCCGCTGGAGCCCTCTCCACCAACTGCTTGGTCTGTGCTGAGAACTGGAAGTCCGTGGGCGCCCTGAGATCATCCTGAGGGGCGTCAGCCAACACCGCAAAACGGTTGTTCTCTGCCCACTCGAGGGGCGCACACACTGAGGAAGAGCCCTCCGGTGACCGCGGCGAAGCCTGGGAGCGCTTCAAGCCCTCCTCCCCGACACTGGCCTGCCTCCTCCGGACCACGCGGAACTCCACTCCCTCTATCTCTGGCAATGGCGGCTCAACCCCTCCCGCCACCGCTGGACCCGCAATCGCACCCCTCTGCCGCAAAGCTGTCTCCGCCGCAGCTCCACCACCACTCCATTCCCCAGATGGGAGCCCAGAGCCCGACGCACGCTGTGTGGAAGGCTGCCCTGCGTCCGCCCCCTCCATGTCCCCCGGCTGCTCCCGGCCTGCCCGCGCCCTCCTAGCCCTGTTAGCCTCTGCCCACGGGCAGCCTGCATAGGCATGGCCCCGCACCCCTCACAGGTTCCAGCGCACTGGGTCCTGACAAGCCGCCGCGACGTGCCCCCTCGCCCTGCATTGTGCACAAAGCGGCGAGATGGAGGCCCGTCGGCCATACGCACCACAGCTAAAACAGGCAGGGGGCTGCCCCACATACCGGGTCACTCCCCAGTCTCCCCCCGGGTAGAAAAACTTGGGGAGGTGATGAGAGCCCCCCGGCGGGAAGCGGAGGATAGCCCGCACCTCCCCCGTCCAAATCCCCACCTCGTCCCGCACCTTCGTGGGCTTGGCCAGCAGCGTCCCAAAGCGGCCAAGCCACGTGGCCACATCCTGCAAGGGGACGAGGTGAGACCTAAAGAAGACTGTCACTAGGTGTACATCCCCCTACACAATGGAGGAGATGCGAAAATCCCGGAAAAGGTCTGGGCGTATCTGCCCCGCGAGAAAGCATCCACAGGTAAACTGCCAGAATGCGGTAAATGAGGGGAAACAGACGTCCACCTCACGCGAGTCTGGGGGCTGAATCACTGCCAATAGCAGTGCCACAACAAAATGCAGAACGGACAGCACAAGCGTCTGGACGATGTAGCGCCGTGGCCGGAAGCCCCCGTCCCCCATGTACCTGAAGGAGACGACATAGTGCTCCCTCGACAGCGGAGAGGCCCACACGCCAGCCACCTCCTCCCCCGGAAAGTCCGCACCCTGGCAGGAATCAGGATCGACCCCCACCGCTTGGAGAACTTCGGACAGGTCCTCATTCGCTGACCCGGGTGCCGAGTGTCCCCCTCCCCTCGTCCCTTGCCGTGCCGAACCAGACCGACCCCCCCTCTGCCTGCCACCGAAGCATAGGAGGGGCCTGCCCGCACTGGATCCTGCCGTGGACCGGGGGAGGCCCCCACCTGCGAAGCGGCTAATGACTCCGGGCCGGGGACCCCCGCTGCCGCCGTGGACGTCTGTTCCACCTGAAAAGAGGGTGACAGAAGACAGCCAGATGTCCCCGACACCACCCACGTAGGGTCAGACCCCAAAGCATGGGGCCCCCCTGGTGGGGCCCCCCCGGTGGGGCCCCCCCGAGCACCCGAGGAGGCCGAGGGGAGGCACACTGCAGACTCTCCGAAGGACCCCCGGGGGATGAGACAGTACCCGAGGCAGCTCCCGCCACCTCTCTCTGCTCCCCCTCTCCCCCCAGTCCGGACCCCAAGTCAGGGCGCCATGCAGCCTAACGGTCATGCCGCGACTCGTGCCCTCCAACTTCCTCCAGTGGTGCCTCTGAAGAATCCGCTCCTGAGCTAGCATACCGCGAACCTCCCACGGCCGTGGCAGGACGCACCCCCGAGCGGCGGGAAGAGCTCCCCTTCGTCTTCCTTTTCCGCTTCTGCTGTGGGAGCGGAGGGCCCCCGCTTGCAGCTGCTAGTGAGGCACCGGCCCAACCCGGAGGAGCCTCCTCCGCCCCCGCAGCCGCAGAACTCAGCCAGCGGCCCCGACTCTGGAGGGCGACGACGACGTCGTCATCCAACCACCTGACATAATCCTCCGCCGAGAGCGCCGTTGTGACATCTCCCTCCTGATCCACCATCGGAACTGGCACATCCTGGCCGGCAAGCCATGCTGGATGGAGGACCTGGAAGACCTGCAGGAAGCCGTGCTCGGTCATCCATGCCGGCCAATAAGTCTCACCCCTCGGCTTCCGTGAGACCAACAAGCGCTCCACTACCGCCAGGGTCAACGAGCGAGCCAGAGCTGCACGCTCAAACCAAGGGCCTGGAGGAGGGAGGCCATCCTGGAGCACCTCCAGGAGTGTCCCAAGCTCCCACTCGAGCAGGATCCAGAAGTGTTTCTGCCCGTACTTGGACAGCCCTGGCACCTTCATCTCTGGGAGCTGCACATGTGCCACCACCAACCTCCAGAAGCGGAGGAGAACGACCCACTCTGCCCCTGCAGAGGTCAAATAACGCGTAGCCAGCGCCCCCAAGGGAGCCGTCCGGTCCTCTGCCCACCTTCTGTGGATGGTGGCCTCCTGTGAGACCCCCTTTGGCTGCTGAGAGCCCTGAGGGCTACACACAGTGGCCAAGCCAGAGCGACCTGCCTGCCCTACCGCCGCCGGGGAAGGACTGCGGAGTGGCGAACGGTTCCGAGCAGAAACCAACCGCAACAACCCACCTGCCGTGGCCTGCGCCACCGAAAAAGGGCCAGAAACCTCCACGGAGCAAGCAGGAGCAGGACTCTTCGGTTCCGGTCGTGGAGCAGACAGCGAGGGGCCCTCACCCGAGCAAAGGTCCTCCATGGAGGAGCCCAAGGAGGAGGGCTCCGACCAGCCCGTTCCCTCCTCCAAAAACGCATCGCCCCCCAGATCGGGGGGAGATCCCAAACCCTCGGACCATGAACCAAGTGCCTCCGAGCACCACCTGGCCGCATCGAGCACGCCAACACGTCCAGCAACCGAGGCCTGGGCTGAGACGTCCCCGGGGAGACGTCAAGCTGCAACCCCTGCTCCCCGACTGTGTCCACCCTAACCGAGGACTCCTCCCGCCGCGAAGGTACAGGAAGGTCCGGAAGAGCAAGGCTAGGGAGAGCTAAACCCTCCACACTCCCCTGTGCTCCTGGAAGTGAGGCCACGCCCCCAAAGGAACCAGGGGCGGCCCCCCAACCTGCCCCCCCCCCGAGAGCAGCAGGCCTGCCAAGAGGGAAGCCTCCGAATGCTCCAGTACCTGTAGCTGAGGCAAAGGCAGCTGCTGGCAAGAATCTGGAGTTCCAGCTGGCTGGGAAAATGACTCCCGAGGAGTCCCATCAAAGAGCACCAGGGAGGAAGAAGGGACCTCTCTGACAGAGTCAGAGGGCAGCCCAGCAACACCCCCACTTGCAACAACTGTGGAAAGCCCCTTGAACTCTCCACGTGCGGAGGGCAGGGACGGAGCATCCCCCTCTTGAGGAGCAGAATGGTCCATCACCGAACAAACCAAGGAACACCAGGGAAGGGAATAACAGGGAAAGACTCACGCGACGAAAAATGCAGCTAATGGAGACGGGGCCCAACAACGACCCCCTCTTGCTCCCAAGAGCGGTCTCCACAGCGCAAAAGAAAAAAAAAACACGACCAAACCCCCCGCCAAAAAAAGAAAAAGGACCAAGCAAACAGTGGAATACAATCAACTATAAGAGGGAGGCTAGAAATAAAATGGCCACCGCCAGGGAAAAGGGAAACAGACCCAAACAAAAAAACACCCAAAAATCCTTGTAGAAAGGCACAGGAACACCCCCCCCACACCTGGGGGGGTGCCCCACACCTTCCCACACGGGCGGACAAAAAAACCTGCCCCAAACCTCTGCTACAGCCCCAAAAACGTTAAGTTCAGGAGCTGTTAGGTTTAGGCACTCACAACATACAACCACCTCCTCCACTTCCTGGTTGGGTTAGGGTTAGGGTTAGGTCAAAGGACAATTTTAGGTCAAACGACAATTTTTATTAAGAAAATCCCTCCTACAGAGAACCCTGGCGCGCCCCTAAAAACGGGTGGCAGGGCTCACACATATACAAACCAAAAGACACAAATACACAAAAACACAAAAACCCTCTGAACCGGAGAAGGGCCAACGCCCTCCCTCCCCCTGAAAAACAGAGTCCGGCCGCCTCGGCCCCCGAGTCCCAAACGTAGGCCCGGCCCAAGTTCCGGCCCCCACGGGCCGCCCCGAAAGTCACCGCGGCGGAGTCCGAGGGATCGGGGCCCACTCCCTCCAGGGCCACAGGCGCTGCCACCGCTCCGCCGGCATGTGCCCCCGCTCCGCCTCGCGGATCCATGCGAGGCGGTCGACGATGCTCTCCGCCTCCTGCGAGGCCCAGTCCGGGGGCAGCGTCCCGCTGCTGCGCTCCAGCTGCAGTTGCCGGGTGCGGAGTAGGGAGAGGACGTGCAGCACGACATAGTTAATCAGGCGTCTCGTTGACCAGGGCAACAAGGGCAAGCGCCGCCGCGCCACCGGGCCCACCGCCGCCGTTGCCACCGTTGCCCTGGCCTCCGGAGCTGAACCACCACCACCGCCGCTGCCGCCGCCGCCGTCCTCTCTGTCAGGTCCTTGCGCACCTGCAAAGGAGGGGGAGGGGGGAGAAGGAAGAGGGGGCCCGGGAACGGAGGCGGAGGAGGGGGCCAGGCGGGGCTGCCGCAAGCAGCCCTCGGGCTCCTCCAGCCCCGAGACGAGGGCGAGCCACTGCTGTCCGGCCGGCTCCGGCCGCCCGAAGCGGCACGCCACCGCCGCCCAGAGCGCGTGTGCCTCAGGGCAGTCTGCAAGAAGGTGGCGGACGTCCTCCGGCGGCTCGGCGGCAGGCCGCACATGGGCAGAGCCGCTCGGCACCCTGTGCCCATGGCTGCGCCGAAACCTCCCGCAGCACCAAGTGGTACAGGCGCCAGCGGGCCTCCCAGTAGAGGTAGGGCAGCCGCCGGTCGGTTTAGGGTTAGTGTTAGGGTTAGGTCAACACGCCTTTCTTTAGGGTTAGAGTTAGGTCAACACACCTTTCTTTAGGTCAACATACCTTTTTTTTATTGAAAAAAATCCTCTTCTACAGAAACCCAAACCTTCCCTATACGGGAGGTAGGAGCACAATCAAAATATACAGCATGAAAACAGCAACTACAGTACCCCAAACCACCCATCATCCGCCCATCACACCCCCACCCCAGGGGAAAGACGCTCCAAACACCCTCCACCTACCCCACACTTTCACCCTCCCACCCACCCCCGGAAACCCATCCCGTAAACCCACAGAAGGGCCGAGGGAGGAGGAGGAGGAGGAGAAGGAGGAACAGGAGTAGGAGGAAGGCCCAAATGGGTGGCCACAGCCAGTCCACATGACTGCAGGGAACAGTCCCGCGCTCAGCCGCTCGAGTCAGGAAACGAAGTCCACAGAGAGACAGTGCCGCAGCCAGTCCAGCTCCGCAGTCCAGCTCTCTGCCACTGAGCTCCTCACGTGATGGGTGGGGTGGCCGCTGCCGACCTCCACGGCCAGAGATGCCTCCAGCGCTCGGCCGGCCAACGATCCCGCTCCGCCGCACAGATCACGTCCAAGTGCGCCGCGACGTCCTCGGCCGTGTGAGCCGCCGTCCAGTCCGGAGAGGCCTCTCCGCGCCGCCTCTCCCAGGGCAACTCCCGCCGCCTCTCCGCCAGGAGCACCGCCAGCACGACGCAGTTCAGCACATGTACGGTGCTCCACGGCACGTCCCAAAATCGAGGCCTGGCGCTGCCGTCGCCCACGTCCGCGGCCACGCGAATGCCAGAAAGACCGGCCTCTGGCGCCGGCACCGCCTCCGGCGCCATCTGCTCCTTTTCTGCCAGCATCCGGCCCGCTGTGAGGCAACTGCTGTCTCCCTCCTGTCTCCGGAGACCAGGTCCCCTCTGCCTCGGGTCCTCCCACCGCCTCCACTTCCACAAGTGCTGCTGCGCCCCAGCGGGCCGGGGGTCCCGAACACTCCTCCTCCTCCTCAGAGAGATGAGGCCCCCGTCCGCCCCCCGCTGATCCCGGACCGCCGCCCCCGGGACAGAAGGAGAAGGCAGAGGAGGGCAGGAAGGCGAGCCCGTCCACACCTGCGGGCCTCGCACGGGAGGGACCAGTGCCGTTGGCTCCGCGCCGGACACGATCGCCTCCCACGGCTGCCGCAGGAGGTCCGGCCAATCGAGGATCCCCGCCACGGCCACCCACACCGCCCATGCCACCGTGCACTGCAGCGCGAAGTGTGCGACTGTGTCCTCGACGGCGACACCGCGGGCCAAGGCCTCCGTGCGGCAGAGGGCGCGCGGGCAGAGCTGTGCCTCCCCTCCCCTCCAGGGCCGCGCCGCCACCGCCACCTCCCTGGGAACCCCGTGGAAAAACCTCCATCGCACCTCCCACAGCCGATAGGGCACCCGCTGGTCGCGAAAAGCCGCCAGGTAGGGGTTGGTGCCGGCATCAGACTGGGCGCCCTCTTCCCCACCTCCGGGCATGTGCCTGTGGGCCACGCACCACGGCCCCACTACCGCCCGCTCCAGAGTCTCCTCATACACCTCCCGCCTCATCATCCTCCGCCGCACCCGAGACTCCTCAGCCGCGTCTCTACTGGCGCCCGTCACCACCGGCACCCGCCAGAATGGCGACCACGGGCCAGGGAGCAGGGGCAGGCCGGGGCCAGAAGGAATCCGCAGAATGAGCGGCGGGCATGCCGTAGTGCCGCAGCGCGTCCGGCATACCCGCCAGGAAACTCGGCAGCCGGCAGCGATCCTCCTCCGTCAGGCGGAAGTCCAGCCGGCCCTCATCCCACCACCGGCAGCCGGCCCACGCCTTGGAGTGCCAGTGGGCCAGAAACAAGAAGGCCCAGAGGGGGCCGACTCCGCCGGAACCCGAGGAGGCGGAGGGGGAGAGGGAAAGGCCCCGAGAGGGTGAGGAGGGTGAGGAGGAGGAGGAGGAAGGACCGCTGTCTCCCCGAGAAACCCCCACCCGCCGAATGGCCCCGTGCGCCCTGGAAGCCACGCTCCTCCCCAGAGAAGCGGACGCCCCGCTGAAGTTCTGGGTGAGGAACACCGACCACAGGGCCAGGGAGAGCTTGGGCAGGGCGAAACTGCTGCTTGCGACCAGCTGGTAAGCGACCGCCCTCGCAAGCGGGAAGCGCTCCGCACCCCATAGGAAGTGGAAGATCAGGGGCATCATGACACTCACGAAAGGCGCTGGTGGAGGAAACACCGCCGCCAGCTGGAGCACCTGGGGAAACAGGTAAGTGGTCACGTAGTAGGCGCGGTGGTACACCCCCATCCGCCGAGCCGTCTTCCGCCAGCGGGCAATGCGTGCCTGCCAACACTCGGCCGCCTGATCCCAGTTCTCCCGCCAGGCGTGCGGGGCCAAGCCGAAGCGCACGCCGAGCAGCCGGATCATCGTGGGGGCGCTGGCCGCGGCCGCGCGGACCCCCCGAGTGCCCGGCGCGCACGGGCGCACAGAGTCATCCCAGCTCGCCAACCCGGCCGTCGACTCACCCCCTTCCCACCAACCGTCCAGCGGCCAACGCTGCAAGCCATCCCCCGTGCCCTGCTCCGGCTGCCACAGCTGCACCACCCAGCTCTTCTGGGCATTCACCTGGGTGCCCGAGACGCGGCCGAAGGCCCGAAAGACCTCCCAGGCGGCCCCCGCCTCCTCCGGTGAGCGCACCAACAAGGACACGTCCGCGTGGGCCACGAACTTCACGGGCGTCAACCCACACACACGCCCCGCATGCCCCATGGCACGGGAAGCCACCCAGGCGGCCGTCCGTCTAGACTGCCTGCAGCGCCACGTTGAGCAACAGGACGTACAGCAGCGGGCTCAGCGGACACCCCTGCTGCATGCCCAAGCGCAACGGCAGGGGACGCCCGCGACAGCCGTTCACTTGCGGCGTCACTGTCGCCGCCGGGTACAATGCCTGCACCAGCTCACCGAACCCTGAACAAGAAAGCCGTCCCATCACCCCATGCCCGCCGACCAAAAGATCTCGCAGAGGAGACAGAGAGTCCGGCAACGCTCGACCTGGCACAGCACTGGTCTGCGTGCACACCACGAGCAGCGCCACCGCCCTGGCCAGCCGATCCGACAGCACGTGCACCAGCACGTGGTAGTTGACGGTGAGGGCAATGGGCCACCAGCTGGTGGGCAGGGTCGGATCGAGACCGCCCGGCTTGCTGAAGAACAGCAACACCGAGCGGTACATGGAGGCCAGCAAGCGCATGGGAGGGGACCGCGGCACCTCCGCCGCCACCCTGCTCCCCTCCGTCCCCACCGCTGCCCGGGCCCGCTCGTAGCAGTGGTTGAAAAGGCCCGCCAGTGGCTCCGCCAAGACCGGCGTGAACGCTCGGTAAAAGGCCCACCCCAGGCCGTCCGGCCCGGGCGCCGAGTGCTGCAGGCTGCCGCGCGCGATCACCTCGCGCACCTCGGCCGCGGTCACGGGGTCGAGCAGCGCCTGACAGGCGTGTCGCATGGCCTCCTCCGGTCTCGAGAGGCCCCCTCCGGGGGACGGCAGGGCCATGAAGTAGGCCTCCAACTCTGTGTCTGCGATGTCCCCACGGCACGAAAAAAGCCGCTCGTAATAGCGCTCCACGACGCCCAGCATGCCGCTCACGTCCGTGCACAGCGGGGCCATCACATCATCACGCAGGCCGTCCATGAACACGGGGACACGCACGAAGGAGACGTCCTCCCCCGCGAGCCTGGTGTCTCCGCTGGCCGCTCCCTCATCCCACTCCTGTGGGCCCACCACGCTGCCGCGACTCGCGCCCAACGCTGCCAGAGGCGCCTCCCGCGATGTGCTCCGTGAAAGCGCCCGATCACCACGCGGGCCGCTTCCAGGTCCTCCAATGACACTGGATGACGTTCGCGCACCCACGCGTGGCACCCCATGAATGTGCGAACCACAACGCGGTACTCGGCGAAGGCCGTGTCGCACCGGCGCCTGCGCCAGATGAGGCAGAACCTGTGAATGTCCACCTTCAGACGCTCCCACCAAGCCTTGAGGCCACCACTCCCATCCTCATAGAGGTCCAGTAAGGACACCAGGTCCTCTAGTAGCCTCCCCAGCTCCTCACGCAGGGCCTTGTCAGCATCCAGAGCGGACGTGGACAGCCGCCATGGCGGTCGCCGCGGCCCCACCCATCCGGCGATCTCCACCTCCACCGCAAGGACCCCGTGCATCGACCACGGCGTCACGAGGCCCTCGCAGGAGCGCACCTGCCCCTCCCTCGGGACCCACACCCTATCCACCTGACTCGCCATGCCTGCCAAATAGCACATGAGAAGAGGCCGGGGAGGGCCCCTGTCATCCGTCACAGCCAGCAGCACAGCTCCCGCATCGCGAGCCGCCACCGAGATACCCGAGGGCGTCCCTGCAGGGGGACACTCCGGAAAGAATCCCAGGGAACCGGGGGCGGCCGCCACCGCCGTGTCCACCTGCCCCCAGTCCTTCCGGACCCCCTCCAGCACCCGCTCCTCAGGCGCCAGGGGCGGGGATGGACGCAACCCAGCGGCCAGGAGCACCGGCTCCCCCCGGGGTAACTGCTAGCTAGGCAGATCGGCACCCTGTCCAAAATCGCGGCCCGGTTGTTGAAGTCTGCTGCCACCAACACGTTCCTCCATGTGGCGCACGCCCGCCGTAGCCTGCCCCACAGGGCCGCATAGGCACCCGCGGAGGACTCCGAGGCGTAAACCCCGAGCAAGCGAAAGGTGCAGGCGCCACACGCCAGCGAGCCCGGTGCCTCGCTGGCCGCCCACGGCCCTGTTAGCGCAAAGTCCAGCTGGACCAGCCTACCCGGGACCAGCTCAACGAAGCGGCCGAGGCGCAACCCAGGCTGTGCATGGGCGAGCACCCCCACCCCGGCCCTCGACTCCTCCCCGTAACTCCAGAAGGAAGGACCCCCCTTCCAGCACCGCTGAGCCCCCATCCTCTGCTGCTCCGACACAAATGCCGTCTCCTGAAGGACGGCCAGATCGAACTGGAGGCCCGCCAAGGCTTCGAGAACCTCGTCATGGTGATCCCGTCCCCGGAGGCCCCCGACGTTCTAGGACAGCATCCACAGTGTGTGCGGGCGAAGACCAGTCCGCCCGTCCCACTGCCCATCACTGGCTGCGGACGCGAAATAAAACAAAAAAATCTCACCTTAGCGCACCCCTCGGGGCGCCATCACTGACTCGATCCCCAAGACGATGGGAACTGAGAGGAAGATCCACCGGAACCAAGCACTCAGGAACCGGCAGAAGAGAAACAGAAGGAACGGGAAGCACCGGGAAAGAAGGAGAGGGAGGAGGAGGAAGAGGAATTGGAAAAGGAAAAGGACCACAAAGGGGACTAGAAGACGGAAGAGAGACCGACGCCACCTCCGGTGCCACGGCTCGCTCCGGGGCGGCCGACTCCTCCCCCAAAAGGGCAAAAGGGTTCCGAGACAGCGGAATAGCAGCCGAGGACACGTCCTGCCGCCCGACACTGCTCCGCAAGGCTCCCAACGTCCCCTCTTCTCGACATTCGCTGACCGTTGCCACGTGCCTCATCTTCTTGGAGCACGACCAAACCCACTCCTCCCTCCTCGGCAACACTGCATCAAAGACAGAAGCTGGGGAGGGAAGGCATCCAGGGTCGGGAAGAGGAACAGAATAAGAAACATGAGAACGAATACTAGGGCCAGGGCCAGGGTCATGGGTAGGGGCAGGGCCAAGGGTATACGTATGATCGGGAGAAGGGACAGGAAGAAGGCGAGGGCTAGGGTTAGGGGTAGGGGCAGGGGCAGTGCTAGGGTTAGGGTCAGGGCGAGGGTTAGGGTCAGGGTGAGGGTCAGGGCTAGGGTTAGGGCGAGGGTTAGGGTCAGGGCGAGGGTTAGGGTCAGGTGTAGCGTCATGGTCAGGGCCAGGGGTAAGGCGAGGGTGAGAACAAGAGGGAGGGTCAAGTGCAGAGCGGGAGACAGGTTTGGGACCAGGGCAAACAACAGGGTCGAGACCCTCGGCTCCTGCCCGGCAATCTCCTCCAGCACGTCTCCGGGCCGCATCCGCACCCTGCTGCGCCATCTGAGCGCCCCTGCGGGACCTCACTGCTGACCTGTTGTGGAAAGCCTGAGGACACCACAGAAACACGTGCCCCTCCTGCAGGCACAAATTACATTGCAGGGGCGCAACGCAAGCCCCAGAGAAGTGCCCCCGAGCCCCGCACTTCGCACACAGAGGGGTCGCACACTCTTGACGATGGTGATCAAAGGCCCCGCAGCTGAAACAAGCCACCGGTTGCCCCTCGTACCTAGTCTCCCCCCTGTCTCCACCCAGATAAAAAAAACCTGGGAAGGCGCCGGGACCCTAACGGAGGGAATGTCACCAGAGCACGGAACGTGCCCATCCAGATCCCATCCTCATCTAGGACCATCTGTGGGCCGGTGTGCAAGACGACGTAATGCGCCAACCACGTCGCCACGTCCTGCTCAGCGATGACCGAGGTCTGGAAACTCACCTGAACCTCACGTGTGTCCTCACGGACCAACGAGCACCACGCGAAGTCCCGAAGCACATGAGGCTTGGTGCGGGACAGGTCCAGGCAGGCTCCGGAAAAAGCCCAATGGGCCGCGAAGTCCGTAAGACAGATGTCCACCTCCTTGGACCCCGTGGGGTGGATCACTGCTGCGATGCGCCCCCGCGGGAAGCACAGCTGTCCCCGGAGCAGCTCCTTCACGACATAATGCCGTATATCCAGGCGCGCGTCCTGGCCCCGGTAGCGAAAGCGCACGACGAAGCGCCGACGGGGATCATCCGCCATGTCCCCGTCACAGGTGCTGCCGTCCGCGGGAGGCCAGACCCTCTCTGCCGGGGCACTCGCAGGCGACGACAAACCGCCGCCTAAGCCTTGCCCTCCGCACGGCTCCCCGTGCTCGGATCCGGCATGGCTTGAAGCACATGCGCTGGCAACTGCCACGTAAGTACTCACCCACTGAGACGAAACCGGCGCGGGCGATGCACCACGAGAGTGCGTCTCCTGCGCCGACCGCGCGGCGTCCACCCGTCAACTCGGGCCCTCACCCGGGTCCTCCGCCTCCGCCACGGCAGGCGCCTGGAGCACCGGAGACTCCGTGCACTGCCTCTTCGCCTGCGCTGTCTCGCCGTCCGAACCCACATCCGCCTCCCCACGCTCTGGGCTTGGGGCCGGCTGCGGCTGTACCGGCTCCACGATGCCGTCGCTCTCCTGCCCGGCCTCTTCCGTCTCCATGGTCACTGCCCCCGCTAACGAGTAGGCGTCGTCATAAAACATGCGATGGCGAGCCTGCAGCTGTTCGTCATGCCGCCGATGACGCTCCAGCTGCTTATCACGTGCTCTGCAGGAACGGTCCTCCAACAAATGGGACGTCGAAGATGGAGGAGAACCGTCCCGCCTTGGCGTCCTCTGCCGTTGCTGCTGCTGCCTCTGCCACTGCTGTGGCTCCCTTCCCCTGGGCCGCTCCATCCGACCCCCAACATGGGCCGCAGGCTGTGAAGAAGGAGCACCTTCCGTGGCTCCCACAGTGGCCGACCCGGCACCCGGCACTCCCGCAGCTGCCAGCTGGCGGTCGGTGACAACTCCCCGCTGGCGCAGGATGCGGGAACGGTGGCGATGCACAACCACCAAACTGTCCAACCAGGCGAGAAAACCGCCCGGCGAAAGGAGGGAGGAGTCATCCCCCACCCGCTCAGCCAAAGGGACCACCCGCCCCTCCGGCCCCCTGGCCCGCTCCCTACCCACTACCTGCAGGAGCCTGATGAGGCTGCCCTCGTCCAGCCAAACGGGCCAACTCGCCTGAAGCGTAAGCGATCGGGCGCGTGCCGTGCTCTCCCTCCACTCCACATCCGCAGCCGGGAGTCCCTCAAACAGCACCCACCGGACGCCATCCGCCGCCGCCTCCAGCTCCTCCCAACTCTTCGCCTGCCTGTACTTGGCCTGGTTGATGGTACGCACGTCCGGGAGGCACACGTGGGCCGTCATCGAGCCCCGCAGCTTAAGCAGGCGGAACCTGCCGAGCTCCTGGCCTTCCACGAACAACCCGACCAACGACGACGGGCCGAGCGCACTCCGACTCCCACTGCATCCGAATCCGTTCTCTAGACGCCGGACCACTGGCAGGGGAACCCTCCCTCGAGCGGGCCATGCGGACGTCCAGCGGGAACGAGGAAGGCGACTCCTCCCTCGACAGTCTGCGTGTCCGCGACTGGGAGCAAGCCGAAGTGTCTCCATCAGATCCAAGGCGTCCGACCCGGGGCCACAACCCGGCCCCCGAACCTCCCCTGGGAGCGGCAACCCCCGTGGAGGGCGCTGACGAATCCTGCGGGAGAAGATCAAGACTCCCCGCATCCCAAAAAAATCCCCCATCCTCTTCCCGCCAAGAAGACCCGTCACCTGGCGGCTTGCCACCCAAAAGGGCCCACAGCCGAGAGCCCCCCGCCACATGAGCAGAGGCCCCAGGCACAGGAGCAACAGAAACCCCTGCTGCACCAAGCACTGCCTCAGCAGCTGCAGCCAAATCCCCACAGGGCAACTGAGAACTTAGGGTTAGGGTTAGGGTTAGGGAAAAAAAAAGTGTTTCACCTAACCCTAACACTAACTCTAATCCCCTCAGAGACCCCCACACCCCCGCCCACCTGAAAAAGGAAAAAAAAACCCCGAAAAAAATTAAAAACCAAAAGAAAAAGGCAAACAACCGAAGTTAGGGTAAGGTAGTCCGCGTTGGTCAGGGCGATGGGCCGCCAGCTCACTGGCAGCGAGCGGTCGAGGCGGCCGGGCTTCCCGAAGAACAGGAGGATGCTGCAGTACAGGGAGTCCGGGAGCACTGCGCTGCCCCGCGTGGAAGCACCACTCGAAGAGTGCGGCCAGCGGGCCCGCCAGGAGGTCCCCAAAGGCCCGGTAGAAGGCCCAGGGCAGGCCATTTGGCCTGGGTGCTGAGCGGCGGCAGCAGCCACCCCGCCGGATGGCCTCCTGCACCTCCGCGACCTGCAGCGGGCGGCACAGCGCCTCCAGCTCCGCCGTGGGGAGGTGGGCGTCCGCCGCCGGCAGGCCCGCGAAGTGCGCGTCCACGGCCGCCGACGAGATGTCCTGCCGGCCGGTGAAGAGGTCCGTGTAGAAGTGGCCCATCATGCCCAGCATGCCTTCTGTGGAGGTCTCCATTGCGCCCTTGGGCGAGTCGCGCAGACCCTCGAAGAATGCCGGCGTGCCTGGGCATGCGGTGTCGCGGGTGCCCGCGGCATTGGTGCCGGCATCGGTGCCGCCGCCTCCCCAGTCCCCCAGGCCAACAGGCCCGCCGGAGGCACGCGCCTCGCAGTCCCAGAGCCGGTGCTGGTGGGCACGCCCGTGGAAGCGCGCAATCTCGGCACGCGCCCCCTCCAGCACCCGGCCGTCTACCGTCAGGCCTTCGCGCACATGCGCGTGGCAGCCCACGAAGGCACCCACCGTGGCGGCGTAGCGGCGGAACTCCTGGTCCCGCGCCCGACGGCACCAGGCCAGGCAGAAGCTGCGCACGTCCCGCTTCACCCGCTCCCACAACCGCGGCAGCCCGGACGCCCCGTAGATGTCCAGCAGCGATACGCGGTTCAGCAGGATGGAGCCGCCAAAGCAGCCGCCGCACGGGAGGAGGGGCGCCCGCCTCGACCGCCACCGAGACCAGGCTGTGCACCGACCACGGCGTGTTGGACACCGTGCACGAGCGCACGGGACAGGCCCGTGGACACACGGTCCAGGCGGCTCGCCGTGCCGGCGAGGTAGCAGGTAAGCAGTGGTGCCGCCGCCGCCGGGCTGCGTCCGCCGCCGCCGCCCCCCGAGTCTGCCGGAGGGAGGAACCGCAGGCCGTTGGGCACCTCCAGAGCTGCGTCCCGCAGGCCTCTCGCCTGGCGGATGGATTCCAGCGCGCGTTCCTCCCTTGAGAGCAGGGGAGGCGTGGGCACGCGCGGCGTGGGCGTGGTAGGAGGGTGGGAGGGGCCCCCTGCAGAGCACGAGGGGACTGGGCCAGAGGAGCACGGTGGGTGGCGAGGAAGGGGAGGGGGGGATGGAGGAGGAGGAGGATGAGGCGGCGGCGACGAGTGACCGCCGCCCGGCATGGGCACAGGAAGGTCGGGGGGGCCCGATGACAGGATCGGCCGCCGGTCCGACGGGGAGGCCGGGTTGTTGAAGTTGCCGAGGACCAGCACCTCCCGCTAGGTGGCGCACAGTGGCCCCAGGCGGGCCGACGAGGCTAGAGCGTAGACCCCGAGGAGGCGGAACGCGCAGGACTGCCCTGGGGGACGCCGGCCCCCGGCAGAGGCCGCAGACCCCCGCAGGGTGAAGTTCAGCAGGACCAGCCGGCCCGGCTCCACCTCCACGAAGTGGTCCAGACAGAAGCCGGGACGCACCCTGCAGAGCACCCCAACCCCCTCCCGAGGCTCCGCACCGAAACTCCAAAAGGAGGGCCCCGCACGCCACAGGCGCTGAGCCTCTGCCCGTTGCCGCTCGGAGACGAAGCCCGTCTCCTGCAGCACCGCGAGGTCGAACGGCAGGGACCGGAGCGCCTCCAAGACCTCCGCCCGCCGTTCTGGCTGCCGGAGGCCACCCACGTTCCACGAACAGAGGCAGAACCAGGAGCCGGAGAAGCCCGCCATCGCAGTCGGGAGTGAAATGAGCACCAGACGTGTGGTCAGCATGGTCGCCGTGACTCCTTACCCCTGCAGACCCGGGAAGAGGAGCCCCCGGGCCGCGGCGCAGGCCGCTGAGGAGGAAGAGCGCCCACGGGCGCGGGAGGAGGACGGGGAGGGGAGGAAGGGAGAGGGAGCAGAGGAAGAGCAAGGAGGGCGAGAGGTGGAGGAGAAGGGGGGGCGGGAGGAAGAGGAGGAGAGGAATGGCCGGAGAGACGACAGGGTGAGTCCTCCTCCGACAGGGGACCGTCACTGCCACTGGGCGAGAGACAGAGACAGAGATCAAACCTCCGATCCGCCTCAGAGGAGAGGAAGGGAGAGCAGGGTGTTGAGGCGGGGGACGAAGACACGAAAGAGAGGGAGGGCCCCAGAGAGAAGTGGAGGATGGGAGAAAGAATGGGGACCGGGATGGGAGCAGGGAGCGAGATGGGCGCAGAAAGAGGAGGCGGGGGAGGGTGAGGATTCGGGTTAGGGCCCAAAGGAGGGTTAAGGTAAGAGTGGGGAACAGGTCCAGGGGTAGCACCGAGGGACAGAGGGAGGGCAGGGGTGGGAGCGGGGGCGGGGATGGGGGCAGGAACGGGGGCCAGGGCTGGGAAAGGGGCAGGGGCCAGGGCCAGGGCTGGAAGAGGGGCCGGGGAAGGGGCCGGGAGAGGGGCAGGGGCAGGAGCAGGCACAGGGACCACCCGGGACTGCCCAGAGACAGGGACCGCACCCATGACCGAACCCCCAGAAGGAACCGAGGGGAGCCGAGGCGAAACGGGCCCCCCCTCGAGCGAGCCAGCCAGCTCCGGGACACGCTTGTCCCAGAGAAGACCCAGAACGGCAAAACGACTGCGGGAGGCAACCTCGTCGACTGGACCCCAGGTGGTCGGGCTCCGGCGCTCGCCCCAGCCCGCACCACCCCGCACCACCACCTCCCTACTCACCGACCTGCCGCCTCGCCGACCCCACTTCCACCCACCCAGCCTCCCGCTGAGCCATGGGCCCCGACGGCCGCGGAGAGGCACAGTCCCCCGAAGGGGAAGCGGGCCGCTCCCCCGCCGCGCCACTGACAGGCCCACCCGCCGGCTCCGCGGCTGGAGAACCTGCGCGCGTCCCGTCCGCCGCCGATCGACGGGGAGCCGCCGCGTCCCGTTCTCGGTGCTCCGCCCGCGCATGGCCCTCCTCTGCCACGCGCTGGGCCCTGTTGAAATGGTCCGCGGAGCACCGGTTGTAATAGGACTGTAGGTACCACGTGTAGGCGTGGCCCACCTCCTGGCACTGGTTGCAGTGAATGTCACTGCAGCACGACGAGGCGACGTGGTTGCGGGCGCCGCACTGGGCACACAGCAGGGTGGTACAGTTGCGGCGCAGGTGCGCTTAGCTGCCGCAGGAAAAGCAGGCCAGCAGCTGCCCGCTGTACTGGGTCACACCCCTGTCCGCCCCCAGGTAAAAATACTTGGGCAGGGGAGGCGAGCCGGCAGGCGAGGACCGTGCGGAACTGGCCCGTCCAGATCCCGACGGGATCCCGCACCTTCTCCGGGCCCTCGAGCAGGGTGCCATAGCGGCGCAACCAGTACGCCACGTCCGGCGTGGGAACGACGTGCGAACGGAAGGCCACGGTGACCGCCCGCACGTCCCCTGCAATGACAGAATGGACCGACAGGTCCTGGAAAAGCTCCGGCTTTTCCAGCGAAAGCTGGCGGCACGCCACCCCGAAAGCCTGAAAGGCCCGGAAGGAGACGAAACACACATCCACCTCCGGGCAGCTCAGGGCCTGGATCACGGCGGCGAGCAGACCCTTTTCGAACCAGAGCACCTGGCAGATGAGGGTCAGGATGATGTGGCGGCGCAGATCGAAGGCGCCGTCGGAGCCCCGATAGCGGAACGTGAGCACGTAGCGGCGGCACGGGTCTGGCTCGCCATCCGGCTCCCCGGCCACAGCACCTTCTCCCGCCACCGCCGCCTCCGCACCCGCGGCCCCGCCGGCGCACGGGCTGGCCGCCCCCACGCCCACCGACAACAGGATCTCCCCCAGCTCATCGCTCATGTGCCCAAAAGCCCTGTGTGCCGCCGCCGCTGCCGCGGTGGAGCCGGACCCAGCACCACACCCCACACTGCCAGCCCAGACCGCCGAAGCGTAGGAAGGTACAGAAGCGCCCCCCTGCCGCCAATCCGCGCCGTCGGCCCCGAGCAGCCGCTGAGTAGCGGTGCCTTGCCGCGCCTCCCCCTCCGCTCCGAGCCCACCGCTGGTGCCCTTCTCCGGGTCATTGGGGGCCAACCCTGCGCCCGACCCCGACTGCCGGGCCCCAGAGCCCGCCGCTGCTGCCCGCACCGGACCTGCAGGCACGGGAGACGCGGGGGAAAGGCACACTCCATCCCAGGAAACGCCGGCCGCAGGCCCCGACTCCCCGCCGTGGCCCTCCGTCCCCGGAGAAGCCCTGCGGGGCCGCTTCGACCCGCATCTCCCGACATAGTCCAAGCCCTCCCCCAACCCAGCCGCCGAGCGCTCCGCCGGCCTGCGGAGATTGCAGGCCTTCTGCATCGCACCCTCGAGATCGGGCTCCGCCCACTGGCCATCGCCCACACCCTCCCGTGCGCCGGAAAAGTCCACGCCGGGCGCGCGAGTGCGCTCCAGTCGCTCAGCCCTCCTGCCGCAGCCGCCGCCGGTCGCGACTGCGGGACCGAGGGGAACGCTCCCCTGGGGACTGGGCCCCGCCCACCGCCACCCTCCCTGCTGCAGAGGGGCCGGCGTCCGGAGAAGACAGCACCGCCGCCGCAGAAGCGGGGGGCCCGAGACCGGGCAGCGGGCCCGACGTCACCGCCAGCATTGCCTCCATCAGCTGATGGTCCGGGTCGATGCCCTGGCGCGAGAGGAGGCGCGCCTGCTGGTGCAGAGCCACCGTGAGGCCGTCCAAGAGGGCCAGGTACTTGGCCCTCTCGAGAGGGACCCCGCCGACCCCCCCCGAGTCCACGAGGGGCACCTGCACCTCGAAGTCCATGGCGGCCCAATGATTATGGACGTACTGGAACACACGCCCCAGGCTGCCCTCGTCCAGCCACTTGGGCCACACCGCGGGGCCTCTCGGCCGGCGGGAGAGACCAGGGCCAAGGTGAGCGACCGCGCCCTGGCCCCCTCGGCCGCCAGTGCCTCGTCGGAGGGGAGGCCGTTCACCAGGAGTGACAGGACGGAGTCCGCCGCCCCCTCCAGCAAGTCCCAGAACTTGCGGCGGCCGAACTTGTCTAGCCGCGCCGCCGCCACCTCGGGGAAGGGAAGGTGGTAGGTGAGACACCCCCACCACTTCACCAGACGCACGATGCCCCTCCCCGGCGAGTCCACGAACACAGCCCGCATGTCTTCCAACCGGGTCTTGCGCTCCCGGAGCCAAGTGGCGCGAATGGCCGACTCCCGAGAGCCCGTGCCATGCGAGGCAGGGGCGGTGGCCTGCCCCGCCCTCAGCGAGGCATGGCCACGCCGCCTGTCCGCCCTTCCCTGAGACAAAGAGCGGCCGCGCAGAGGGAAGTGCTCGTGGAGCACCCCCGCACCGGCAACCCCCGCGCCAAGGCAGCGCGGGAGGCTACCCGCGTGGTGCCCAGCCGACCCCGCATGCTCTGCCCTGGCCACGCCCAGCCCCGCGCCAACCACCCCCTCCCCCTGACTCTGCAGCCCCTCCATGGAGCCCGAGCAGAGAGAGTCGCTCGAGGCACGCCAAGCCAGGTCCACCCCGCCCGAGCCCTGCGAGGCCACGGACCACTTGTCCCCTGCACCGGCACCCCAAACCTCCTCCCAAGGGAGGTGCCACCACTGCTCCTGGGGGTTCACCACTGACACCCCTGCAATGGAGTAGCGTGCCAAGAAAGGCACCGGCCCCGGATCGGGACCGTCCGCCGTCCCCCCCCCAGCCCCAGCCGGACCCTGCGAGCCCCCCTCCTCACCAAGAGCAGCCGGAGCCCCAGGCAAAGGCAGCACACCAGCCCGAGCTGTAGCAAGAGCCAGCAGCTCAGAGCCCTGCAAAGGGACAGGCAAAGCCTCGTCGCACACATCTGAGGCAGCAGCAGCAGCAGCTACCTCAATCAGCCCCACCTGGCCACCTCCCTCAGCAAGCATAGCCTGTGAGGGCAGGGTAGGCTGCAAACCTGCCGATTCCCGAGGAGACCCAAGAGAAACACAGCCTCCCCCAGGCAAAAGAGCAGGCTGCACCCCAAACCCCCCAGCCCCAGCCTCTCCCACCCCCTGCCCCGCCCCCTCCCTCCCCCTCCCCCAACGAACCCACCTCGAGCACACCCTGACCAGAGCCAGAAACAGGAGGAGAAGCCATACCCAGGCACAAACAAAGGGACCAAGGGGAAGAGAAGGGGGAGACAAACAGAGCCCAAACACACCCGAAAAAGACCCAAAGAGGGGGGAGGGTGGGCGCCCCCCACCCCCAGAAGCCCCACTAGAGAAACCAAGGAAGAAACACCCCAACAGAGAAAAGCAACACCACAAAAACAAGCAAAGTCAGGGAATTAAGGTTAGAGCTGCCAGGAAACATGACCACACTCCTCCACCGCCCAAAGGATTAGGGTTAGGGTTAGATGAAACACGTTTTTTTAGGTGAAACACGTTTTTTTATTTGAAAAAGAAACCATTCAACATAGGGTTAGGGTTAGGAAACAGACATTTATTTTTAGGAAACAGACATTTATTTTTTGTAAATTAAGACCCTCCTACATAGTCCACTGGCCCGCCCCTAAAAACAGGCGGCCGGGCTCATAAAATTACAATAAAATGAAAAAACAACAAACCAAAAAGGAACAAAACCCACTCCAACTGGAGGACACCAAACTGAAAACAAAGCCGAAACGGCCATCTTCCCCCGGCTGCGCCGCGCCCACCAGTCCGGGGCCCAAAATCCTCAGCGTCGGCTCCACTCCTTGCACCTACGTGATAGGTGCCGGTGAGGGAGCCCGCTCCCGCCACGGCCAGAGTTGTTGCCAGGGCTCCTCCGGGAGGCGACTCCGCTCTGCCTCCCGGATCAAGGCCACCCGATCCACGATGGCCTCGGCCTCCCGGTCGGCCCAGTCTAGAGGGAGCTCACCGCCGCCACACTCCACCCGGAGATGGCGGGTCCGCAGGAGGCATAGGACATGGAGGACGATGGTGTTGATGAGGCGGCGTGTCGTCCACGGAAGGGCCGGGAGCCCCCGCCACCTCTGCCACCGCCGTCGCCCTCTCTCTGCCGCCTGCGCCGTCGCTGGCACTCCGCGATCCGCGGCTTTGCCGAGAGGGTGTCCACCGTCCACCGTCCGAGCCACAGCACCGTCCAAGGCGCCGGCGCCGGTGCCGGTGCCACCTCTGTCGCCGTGATCGCTGCCAACCCCTCTGCCTCCGGCACAACCCGCTGCGCTGTCGCCACTGCCGCCACTGCCGCCGCCTCTGTCGCCGCTGTGCCCTCCACAGTCGCCGTGTCTGCCGTCCGCCACGGGAGATGCACCCGGCCGGTGCCCGTTCCGCCCTGCTGCACCTGCGGGAGGAAGAGGGGGGAGGGGTAGTGGGAGGGGAAGGGGAAGGGGAGGGAGGGTTGCCAATCCGTGGCAGAGAGGAGGCAGCAGGGGGAGGTGGAGGAGGGGGAGGGAGAAGCACCCTAGCGTGAGGGGCAACCATCAGAGCTGGGCCCTGGGGGGGCTCCGCGCACTCTTCCAGCCCCAAGACCACCGCCAGCCAGTGCTGGCGAGCGAGCTCCGCCCGCCCGAAACGCCTCGCCACCACCCCCCAGAGCACAGTTGCCTCCGGGTCCACTATCGCGTTGTCAGACGGCACGAAACTCGCCGCCCGCTGCCGCCTCCATGGGCTCAGGCGGCGTGGCCTCCACATCCTCCGCCGCCTCAGCCGCTGTGGCCAACCGCCCACCCGAAGAACTCTGACACGGCCCTGCCTGGCCATCTCCTCGGGCGCCCGTGTTGATGTACCTCCCCTCCTCCGGCCAGCCCACGGCCGGAACTCCCTGTTGGCCGCCGCCAGCGGGCACCCGGCGTACACGTGCCCCACAGCCCCGCTGAGGTTGCATCGCACGGGCTGCTGGCAGCCCACCACTGCGTGTCCCCGGATCCTGCACCACGCGCAGAGGGGCATGACGCAGGCGCGGCGCTGATGCCCGTATGCGCCACACGTGAAACAGGCCGGGGGCTGCCCTGCATAGCACGTCACCCCGCGCTCCGCCCCCAAGTAGAAGAACCGCGGGAGGCGACGTGCTCCCCCCGGGGGGAACCGGAGGACGGCCCGCACCTCCCCCGTCCAGATGCCCGCCTCGTCCCGCACCTTGTCCGGTGGGGAGAGCGGCGCCCCAAACTGGCTCAGCCAGGTGGCCACGTCCTGCGGCGGGACGAGGTGGGACCGGAAAAACACGAGGACCGTCCGCACGTCCCCCTCCACCACTGAGGAAACTCGGAACCCCTCTAGCCGGTCGAGCCGGGAGCGTGCCAGCTTGTAGCACCCGACCACGAAGAGGGTGAACGCGGCGAAAGAGAGCAAGCACACGTCCACCTCCTTTGAGTTGGGCGGTTGAATGACGGCCGCGATCAGGCCGACGTCGAAGCCGAGGCCTGCCCCGATCAACTCCCAGACCAGGTGGTGCCGGGGATGGAATCCCGGGTCAGCCCCCACCTAGCGGAAGCGGAGCACATAGTGCTCCTGTGCCGGGCCCCCCCCCGCAAACGCGTCTGCCCCACCCATATCGTCCGCCGGCGGCACCCACGCCGTCCCTGGGTCGACCCCCATGGAGGTCATCACTGCCGCGAGGTCGCGGAGGACGACACCCGGGCTGCAGTCGTTGATGTCCGGGCAGGGCCGCGCCCCATCAGAGCTGGCCGTCCTTCGCGGGCCACCCGCCACCGATGCATAAGGGGCCTGGGCGCGGGCCACCCAGCCCCGCCGCCCTCACGTCCACGGGTCGAGCACCCGGCGCCGTCCCCTTTCCCGTCTCCACCCCTCGGGGCGAATGCCGCTCCTTTGGCTCCGAGGACCCCCTCTCCCCCTCCATGCTGTACCGTGCCCTCGCCATGAGCGGCATACTCCGAGATGGAGCGAGGGGCGGCGGGTGAGTGAGCCGCCCTGTCTGCCACCGAGGCCAACGCAGACCGCCCGGAGGCCGGCCGCCGCCGCTCAGCAAGCACTAGCTCTGGGTTGTCATACTCTCCCGGCAGGGCCCCCGCGAGCAGCCTAGGGGACCTAGGCTCTGCAGATGTGGACGTGTCTGTGACAGCTCCATCCTGCCCACGGACCACTTCCGAGGGGCCCGAAATGGGAACCCCCTCCAGCCGCCCGGCAGATCCCGAAGCGGTGGTCCCGTCCAGGCCGACCGCCGCGCATCGAAGTGCTCCTGGCACGAACCGGGCCTGCGTCGTCCCCCCCGTCGCTCGCCTCTGGGTGGCTCCCCTCGCCGGCCCCAGCAGCAGCAGCTGTAGCAGCAGCATCATCAGCCGCTCGTGCCACCTCGGATGCCTGGCACGTCACGTTGCGCCGTGACGAGCCACGTCTCTTCCTCCGCCTGCATTCCACCTGCGGCGAAGCGCCCCCGCTTCGGGCCGGCACGACCCTGAGGCCCTGCCCCCAAGGAACCCCCTCTGCCATGCCCGAGCCGCGTAACCAGCAGTCCCTGCTCTGCAGCGCGACGACCACGTCTAGCCAGTCGACGTAGACGGGCGCCTGCAGCCCCTCGGAGAGCGCCCCCTTCTGGGCCGCCACCGGGACCTCCGCCGCCGGCCCGTCCAACCAGGCCCGATGGATCGCCTGGAAGGACCTGAGGAGCCCCGCCTCCGTCAGCTCCGCCGGCCAGAACGTGGTCCCCCGCGGCTTCCGGGACACGAGCAAGTGCTCCACGGCCACCAGCAACAGCGACTGCGCCCGCGCCGCGCGGTCGAACGCGGGTCCCCGAGCTGGGAGCCCGTCGTGGAGCACGTCCAAGAGCGGCTCCAGCTCCCTCGCCAGCAGCAGCCAGAACCGCTTCTGGCCGTACTTGGATAGGCCTGGGATGCGTACGGGGGGCAGACGCAGGTGGGCCACCACCAACCCCCAAAACCACAAGAGGACCAGCCCCTCCGCCCCTCCGGAGGCGAGGTAGCGGCCGGGGAGAGCATCCAAGGGCGCGGAGCCGTCCAGCGCCCACCCCTCACGGATAGCGGCCTCCCGTGACCTGCTCGCCCGCGGTGGAGAACAGGAGAAGGGTGAGGGTGAGGGTGAGGGTGAGGGTTAGGTCAAACGACAATTTTTTTAGGTCAAATGACAATTTTTTATTTAAAATAGCCCTCCTACAAGTAACCCTGGCGCGCCCCTAAAAATGGGCGGCCAGGCTCAAACACATACAAACCAAGAAAGAAAGAAACAGAAAAACACAAAAACACTTCGAACTGGAGAAGGGCCAATGCCCTCCCTCCCCCCGAAAACAGAGTCCGGCCGCCTCGGCCCCCGAGTCCCAAACTAAGGCTCGGCCCAAGTCCCGGCCCCCGTGGGTCGCCCCGATAGTCATCATGGCGGAGTCCGAGGTTTCGGAGTCTGTTCCCTCCAGGGTTAGGGTTAGGGTTAGGGGCAACACGTTTTTAGGTGCAACACGTTTTTTATTTGAAAAAGAAACCATTCTACAGAGATGTAGGGCGCCCAAAGGGCAAACCCCACAAACAAAGATACAGCCGAAACAACATGAAATACATGAACAAAATACAGAGAAACATAGAAAACGAAAGCGAAGAATGGGGACACACAAAGGCGAACCCCACAAACAAACTACAGAGTATCAAAAAACATGTAATACATGAACAACAGTACAAATACAATGGCAAAAAGAATGGAAAAAGTGGGGTGCCCAAAGGCAAAGCCCGACCAACAAAGAAACCTCAAACTAATACTAACGCAATAGAAAACTGCTAAATTGAAATGAAAAAACAAAAACGAAATCCACCCGCCCATGTGCTCAACTGCACCCCCCCATCCCAAAAGAACAGGGCGAGGGATACAGACCCCACTCCCGGGCCTCCGTGAACTCCCACGAGGGAGGGAGGAGCTCCGCCAGGGGAGAGGTACGTGCTCGATCCCCAAAGGAGGCACCCCAGCACTCCCACCCCAAAACACAACACATTGCACAAAACAGGACAAACACAACACCAAATACAAAGTGAAAAAACAGCAAGAAACTGAAACGCACCATCCCAGAGAGTCCGGCACAGGCCCCGGCCACCTACTCCCCCCCCAAATCCACTCCGCAGCCACCATTCCTGGGAAAGGCGGGCACGAAGCTGTCCAAGAGAGCAGTCCTCGAGAACGGGCACGGCACAGGAAGCCAAGGGTGAGACCGCGGGCGCCCCGAAGCTCGTCGCGGGCTCCGGCCCGGTGCGGAAGAGGCCGCTATCCACAGACCGCCGCCACCTCCTCGACGCACGAGCTTCACCCCGTCGGCACTCTGGGAGTCGGGCGCGGAATCGCTGACTGGGCTCCTCCGTGGCTCCCACCAGCCGGCCCAGGAGGCCAGCGGAACGCCGGCGAAGCCCTGGCCGGGCACTGCGGGGGCGAACAACGAAGCACCCACGCTCAGGGAAGCCACCGACGTCCTAGGTCTGCTCCTGAACCAGCAGAAAGTAGAAGCGCTCCTCGGGAGTCAGGCAAGGCTTCTGCGCCGGCCCGATCCGGGCATGAAAAGGCAGCAAACTGGAAACCAGGGCCGGCCAAACGTATCTGGGATGCACCAAAAGCAAACCTGAAAAAAAACCCAAAAAAAGAACCCAAAAAGACCAAAAACAACTCACAAAGACAAAACAGGCTAAAAACAACTACAAACAAAATGGAGGAGAGGCAAAAACGCCACCCCCCCCATCCACAAAAAACCCCTCTACCTCCTCTCCAGAGCGAGGTGGGGGAACGGGTGGGCACCCAAATGATGCCCCACCGCTAGGAGAACACCTCCCATCGAAGTGGGGGCGAACCTCCTGCAGTGAACAAGAAAAAGCTCATAAACAAATCATGAAGCCTGAGAGCAGCTGCCAAGCATGACTGCTCACTCCCAGGCTCCCTCAGGGTTAGGGTTAGGGTTAGGGTTAGGGTTAGGGTTAGGGTTAGGGTTAGGGTTAGGGTTAGGTCAACAGACAATTTTTTTAGGTCAACAGAGAATTTTTTATTTGTAAAAGCCCTCCTCCAAATAACCCTGGCTTGCCCCTCAAAACGGGCGGCCGGGCTCAGACAGATACAAGCCAAAATACACAAACTTACTAAAACACAAAAAGAGTCCGAACCAAAGAAGGGCCAACGCCCTCCCTCCCCCCGAAAAAAGAGTCCGGCCGCCTCGGCCCTCAAGTCCCTTAATGAAGGCTCGTCCCAAGTCCTGGCCCCCACGGGCCGCCCGAAAGTCATCGCGGCGAAGTCTGAGGGCTCGGAGTCTGCTCCCGCCAGGGCCGCAGGCGCCGCCACCGCTCAGCCGCCATGCGCCCCCGCTGCGCCTTGCGGATCCATGCGAGGCGGTCCACGACGCACTCTGCTTCCTGCTCGGCCCAGTCTGGCGGCAGCGTCCTGCCGCTGCGCTCCAGCTGCTGGTGCCGCGTGTGGAGCAGGCAGAGGATGTGCAGCACGACATAGTTAATAAGACGGCGCGTCGACCAGGGCAACGGGTGCAACCGCTGCCACACCGCAGGGCCTGCCGCCGCTGCCGCCGCCGCCGCCGTCGTGGCCTCCGGTGCCGAACTAGAGTTGGAAGCCTTGCGGGAGTTGATTGATAAGAATCTAAAGAGGGGCTTTATTGTACCTACGCATTCTCAATTTGCTGCACCAGTGCTTTTCAGGGAATAGAAGGATGGCTCTTTACGTTTATGCACAGATTATCGGGGCCCAAATGCCATTTCTGCCGACAACCGGTACCCACTGCCCTTAATGAAAGACCTGTTAGCCCATTGATCTAAAGGGAAAATTTTCACGAAGCTGGATTTAAGGGATGCGTACTTCAGGGTGCGAATCCGTGAAGATCGATGGAAAACCGCCTTCAACTCCCCCCTGGGGTGCTTCCGTTATGAAATCATGCCGTTCTGATTAAAAGGAGCAGCGGGGGTGTTTATGCAACTCATAAATGAGGTGTTAGAAGAGGATTTATACCAGGGGGTGTTGGTTTATCTGGATGATATCCTGATTTACACTGAAACCATGGAGCAACATGTACAATCAGTCAGGAAGGTACTAAAAAAGCTACTGGAGGTGCAACGGTATGCCAAGCTCCCCAAATGTGAATTTCATAAACAGCAAATTGACTATTTGGGGTATAGAATTTCGCACCAGGGAATTGAAATGGACCCGGTCAAGGTGAGGTGAGAGAACAAGGGGGGCGACCATTAGCTCTCCGTCCGTTTCAAAGTACTAAAGTGGGCTACACTGAGCTCCCTCTAGTGGGGAATGTAAAATATTGGCTAGTAAATATAGATCATTTGACAGGATGGATAGAAGCCTTCCCATGCGTTAAAGCAAATGCAAACACTACTTGTAAAATTCTTTGAGAAAACATCCTTCCAAGGTATGGAATTGTGGAAAACAGAGAGAGCCATCCCGGGACCGACTTCACTGCTAAGATAGTCCAAAGGCTAATGAAGGCCTTAGAAATTAATTGGGATGACCACGCCCCTTGGCACCCAGCCAGTTTGGGAAAAATAGAACGGGCCAATGCCACAATTAAGCAGGTGTTTTCTAAATTAATGTCAGAAACTAAGTTGCCATGGACTAAGAGCCTACCGTTAGTCCTCCTAAGGATTTGGACCAAACCAAGGAAAGACACGGGGATCTCTCCATGTGAAATGACGTTCGGGCTCCCATATTTGGGAAGAACATCGGGGTTCCCTTCAACTGAAACAAAAGATGTGATGCTGAGGAACTCTATACTGGGGCTGTCCTCTTCTTTGTCTCACCTCAGGTCAAAAGGACTATTGGCTCAGACGCCTCCACTCGATTTTGCAGTCCACCGAAACAAACCTGGTGACTGGGTGCTGATCAAAGGTTGGCGAGACGAAAAGGTTTTTCCTCACCCTCTATCCCGGTGTTTCTCAACCTTGAGCATTTTAAGATGGGTGGAGTTCATGGCTGGCTGGGGAATTCTGGGAGTTGAACTCCACCCATCTTAAAATGCCCGAGGTTGAGAAACCCTGCTCTCTCCAGTCCCCTGAGCTCTTGCTTTTCTCGTCTCATTTCTTACTTTCTCATTCTCACACAGAGTCTGCTTCACCAAGAAAAAGGGAAGGCAAAGCACCCGTCTGGCACACAGAAGACACCCCGTGACAATCCCGGAATTTTCACGTAGGACTGGAGGGTTTGGGGGCTTATGCAGGCGATGATCACTGATTATGCAGACAAGGGTCGTTATGCAAACAAGCATATATTTTTCCAATCCAACCAGAGCTCTGTGAATGGCCACTGCCTATAGATCATGCTAGATAATGATGACTGTCTGCCTGATGATGTTCAGGGAAGGCTCCATGAGTTTAAGGAACTGGACCGTGGGCTATGCAAACATAGGGCATGATTGAAAAGTTAGTCTTTTAAAAGCAAAACTCTGTCCTGTTTATAAGAGATGTCTCCCTCTCTGCTCCGTGTTAATGCAACTTCCTGCCTGAAGGTTGCTGCCTCGCCATAGCAACCCAGGGGCTCTCTGTCTGTCTGTCCCGGTTGCCATGGTTTCCTCCGTGGCACAATCACACTGAGCCAAGGTGTTGGCAAGAAAAGCTGGGTGGGAGCCAGACCAGGCCTGGAGGTTGGACTGGAGGCATCAAAGCTCTCCAGTTGCCATTTCCTCCCCTCCTTCCTGTCCCTCCATGTGTGGCCTTCCTTGACATCGTTCCCCATTCCCATCCTTCCCCAACCCCCTCCTTCCCTCCCCCACTTCCCCTCCCCTCCTTTCCTCCCCCTCCTTCCTTCTTTCCTGTCCTTCCTTCCTCTCTGTCCTTCCTTCCTTCCTTCCTTTCCTCCCTCCTTCCCTCCTTCCTTCAGGTCTCTTCTTCCTTCTTTCTTGTACTTGCTTCCACTCTTCCTCCTCCTCCTTCCTTTCCCTCCTTTCCTTCTTTTCTTCCTTTTTTCTTCCTCCCTCCCTCCTGTCTTTCCTCTCCTCTCCTTTCCTTTCTAACCCTAACCGTGTCCTCTCCTGGCCTTCCTAATCTAACACGAACACTATAACTAACACAATAACTAACATTAACCCTTTCCTGTTCTACCCTTTCCTTCCCTTCCCCTCCCCCTCCTCCCCTTCCTCCCCTCCACCTTCTCCCCTTCCCCTCCTTCCCTTCCCTTCCCTCCCCTCCCCTCCCTGACCCCAATCCCAGCCCTTCCCCCTCCCTCCCTCACTCTCCCTCCCTCACTCTCCCAATGCAAGGAGAGCCTCTATGCTCACAGCCTTTGGGAGAAGTTGGGTGCCCCCAAACACCCTGGGGAGCCACCAGCATCCTTGCTGGCCGTCTCCTCCTTTCGTAAGTATCCTTTGGAAATGAAAGGGCAACCCCCCCCCAAGAAAATGACCTGGGCAGGGGAAAGGGACAGGGGCGACAGGGAGTCTGCCCTTGAAGGCTGGGCCCGGCCAAAGAAGGGCATCTGGGGACCGGGGTCTAGGAGCCAGTGGCTTATTGCCTTTATTATAAACCGCTTTGATCTAAAAAAGGAAGAGGGAAAGGGGCAGCAAATGCTGCGTGGAAAGGAACAGAGACCCCAGCTGGGTGGAAAAGGTTTAAAGAGGCTTTCCTCATTCGTTCCTTTGCAGGCTCCACGACTGTTGTTCAGTGCACACTTTCCAAACGGACCGCCAGAGAAAGATGCAGGGTTTGGATGCGAAGGAGATGGACGTGATCCTGGCGGTCGTTCGTGGAGCCGAAAAGCTGGAGATGACCGAGCAGCATAGAATTGGGTACTGCGACTCCCCTTCCCCCCTGGGATGAACGGTGACTAATGCAAAACCAGACCTAGGTCAGCCTAAAGGTCGTTGCTCTGCTTCCCCAAATAGCTGACCAGAGGCCTCCGGCTGGATGACAAATGGCAGAGCTCGGAGAGAAAGGGCTGCTGGGTAGACTGCTCCTGAACGTGGAGGTTCCGTCTTGCTGCTGGTAGCTTTCTTTTGCTCAGGAATAGTAGGTTTGGCCCTTTCTGGGTATGAGCTGGGAGTGTTGAACTGTGGTTTGTTGACTAAGCCATAATGGTCTGGTTTGTGCATAATCTTGAGCCGTTACAGGTGGTTTGGGTCATCATGCCCGAAAGGGAAGAAGCACACTGTTGCTCAACGTAATGGGTAAAGCCAACTATATAATGTAGAAATAGACATAAATGTAAACATTTCCATGTTTGGTTGTGGTTGACCAAGTTGTCTACTCGGCTCCATTTTGTGCCTAGTAATGGTAGGTCCCTTGGCACACCCCAAAGACCTTTCACGGTGACCTCACAGTGCGAATAATACACATTTGTGTCCTTCCCGCGATGTCACGGCCCACATGAGGTCACTAGTGAGATGGCTGTATTATTAACATCCGTTAGCCTGTCATTTCCTCCTCCTGCTTTAGTTCTGTTTTTAAAGTTTTTCATGTTTTCAATAATTATTATATCTTGGCTTTAAGTAATGACTGTGCGCCGCCCAGAGTCATTTTTTGTGAGATGGGCGGCCGTAGAAATTTGATTAATAAATACAGAAATAAATCACTCCCCCCCACGCCTTTAGAGCTCATGGAAATCTTCAACAGGAAAGGTTTTCGTTGGCTATCTTGAGTTCCCCCCCTTCAAAAAAAAAATAAAACTCTGAGTCCGGGTATTTTTGCCCCAGAAGGCATCCTTCCTGCCTCTACGTTCGGGGTTCTCCTCCATTATCATGTGCACTGCAAAGCCCCTCTGACTTGAGACCAAGACAGGCGCTTCTCTCCGTAGCTGGCCGAGTCGCTCAACGGCGGCTCGTTGCATAGGCTACCATGGCCGTGTTGACACATTCCTCTAAGCTGCCCATCGACCAGACCCCACATGGTTTAATAGCACGCATGATCCCAAGCCAGATGATCCCCTTCCTGCCGCCTTCTTCTCGATCTTGCTTTTCGAGTGTGTTGCCATTTTTTGTTATTCCAGTGTTCCGGCTGCACTGTTTGCCCTCGGTGAGCCCAAATCAGACCCTCATGAATTAAGATGATCTTAGGATCTGCAGGACAACACTCAAGCTTTTGCCAATTGTTGATTTCTCCAAACAGAGATGTATTGCATTGGGAATGTGGAATGGTATGTGGGAATGGCCTTGGGAGATGGGAGGAAGAGCCACAGACACGGCGACCGGCACGTAAAACATGCCTCAGCCCGCAGAAGGGTTAGGGTTAGGGTTAGGGTTAGGGTTAGGTCAACATACCTTTTTTAGGTCAACACACCTTTTTTTATGAGAAAATAAAACCCTTCTACAAAAACCCAAACCTCCCCTAGGTTTGTGGCCCTAGGCAGGGCCACAAACAAAACATACATCGTGAAAACAAGTACAACAGAAGTCCAAACCACCCACCATCCACCCATCACACCCTCCACACCCTCACCCCACCCATCCACCCACCCACCCACCCACCCCCGGATCAGGGTCACGGTCAGGGTGAGGGTGAGGGTGAGGGTGAGGGTGAGGGTTAGGTCAACACACCTTTTTAGGTCAACACACCTTTTTTTATTAGAAAATAAAACCCTTCTACAAAAAACCCAAACCTCCCCTATACGGGAGGCAGGGCCACACACAAAACATACATCGTGAAAACGACGACTACAGAAGGCCAAACCACCCACCAACCACCCATCACACCCTCCACACCCTCACGCCACCCATCCACCCCCCCACCCTCCCCCAGAACCCCACCCCGAAACACCAATAAAAGGCCAAGGGAGGAGGAGGAGGAGAAAGAGGAGGAGGAGGAGGAGGAACAGGTGCAGGTGGAAAACCCAAATGGGCGGCCACATCCATGCGGCAGGGAACAATCCCGCGCCCAGCCGCCGAAGTCCGGAAAACAAAGTCCACAGAGAGACGTTGCTGCTGCCAGTCCCGCTCCGCAGTCCAACTCTCTGCTGTCGAACGCCTCACGTGATGGGCGGGGTGACCGTCACCGACCTCCACGGCCAGAGTCGCCTCCAGCGCTCGGCCGGCCAACGATCCCGCTCCGCCGCACACATGACATCCAGGCGCGCTACGACGTCCTCGGCCACGCGAGCTGCCGTCCAATCCGGAGAGGCGACACCTCGCCTCCTCTCCCGGGGCAACTCCCGCCTCCTCTCCACCAGGAGCACCGCCAGGACGACGTAGTTCAACAGGCGGAGGGTGCTCCACGGCACGTCCCAAAATCTAGGCCCGGCATCGTCGTCGTTCATATCCGCGGCCATGCGAATGCCAGAAAGACCGGCCTCCGCCGCCTCCGCCGCCACCGCATCCGGCACTGTCCGCTCCTCCTCCGCCTGCCGCCGGCCCGCCGCGAGGCGACCGCCGACTCTCTCCTGGCGTCGGAGACAAAGTCCCGTCTGTCTCGGGTCCCGCCACCGCCGCCACGACTGCCGCTGCTCCTCGGCGTGCCCGGTGTCCCGAGCACTCCTCCTGTTCCTCAGAGAGGCGAGGTCCCTGCCCGCCCCCCGCCGATCCCAGACCGCTGCCCCCGGGATGGAAGGTGAAGGCGGAGGAGGGCGGGAAGGCGCGCCCGTCCGCACCCGTGGGCCTCGCAGGGGAGGGACCAGCGCCGTCGGCTCCGCACTGGACACGATCGCCTCCCACGGCTGCCGCAGGAGGTCCGGCCAATCGAGGATCCCCGCAACGGCCACCCACACCGCACGCGCCACCGCGCACTGCCGCGCGAAGTGCGCGACAGTATCCTCTACGGACCCTAACCCTCTACGGAAACTCCTCTAGCCACGGCCTCCCCGCGGGTTAGGGTTCCCCTCCAGGGCCGCGCCGCCACCGCCACCTCCGCGGGCACGCCGTGGAAGAACCACCATCTCACCTCCCACAACCGATAGGGCACCCGCCGGTCGCGAAAAGCCTCCAGGCGAGGGTCGGCCCCCGCATCCGACTGGGCGTTCCCCTCCCCGCCCCCGGGTACACGCCCGTGGGCCATGCGCCACGGCCCCACGACCGCCCGCTCCAGAGCCTCCTCGTACACCTCCCGCCGCATCGTCCTCCGCCGCACCCGAGACTCCTCGGCCACGTCTCCACCGGCACCCCCGACGCCACCCGCGCCCGCAGGAACGGCGACCGCGGGCCGGGGAACGGGGGTGGACCCGGGCCAGAAGGAATCCGCAAAGTGGGCGGCGGGCATGCCGTAGCGCCGCAGCGCGTCCGGCAGACTCGCCAGGAAACTCGGCAGCTGGTGGAGATCCTCCGCCGTCAGGCGGAAGTCCAGCCGGCCCTCGTCCCACCACCGGCGGCTGGCCCACTCCTCGGAGCACCAGTGTGCCAGAAACAAGAAGGCCCAGAGGGGGCCGACTCCGCCGGAACCCGAGGAGGCGGAGAGGAAGAGGGAAAGTCCCCGAGAGGGCGGGGAGGAGGAGGAGGAGAAGGAGGAGGAGGAAGAAGAAGAAGAACCCCCTTCTCCACTAGATACCCTCACCCGCCGCGCCACCCGCCGAACGGCCCCGTGCGCCCCGGAAGCCGCGCTCCCCCCCAGAGAGGCGGACGCCCCGCCGAAGTTCTGGGTGAGGAACACCGACAACAGGGCCAGGGAGAGCTCGGGCAGGGCCAGACCGCCGCTCGCGACCGGCTGGTGAGCGACCGCCCTCGCGAGTGGGAAGCGCTCCGCACCCCACAGGAAGCGGAAGATCAGGGGCCTCATGGCCCGCACGAAAGGTGCCGGCGGAGGAAACACTGCCGCCAGCTGGAGCACCTGGGGGAACAGGTAAGTGCCCACGTAGCGGGCGCGGTGGTACACCCCCATCCGCCAACCCGTCTGCCGCCAACGGGCGACGCGCGCCTGCCAACACTCGGCCGCCCGATCCCAGTTCTCCCTCCAGGCGTGCGGTGACAGGCCGAAGCGCACGCCAAGCAGCCGGACCGTTGCGGGGGCGCCGGCCGCGGCTGCGTGGACCCCCCAAGGGCCCGGCGCGCATGGGCGCGCGGCGTTGTCCCGGCCCGCCGACCCGCCCGTCGACTCGCCCCCGTCCCACCAACCCTCCAGTGGCCAACGCCGCAAGCTGTCCCCTGCGCCCCGTTCCGGCCGCCGCAGCTGAACCACCCAGCTCTTCCCTGCGTTCACTTGGGCGCCCGAGACGCGACTGAAGGCCCGAAAGACCTCCCAGGCGGCCCCCGCTTCCTCTGGCGAGCGCACCAACAGGGACACGTCCACGTGGGCCACGAACTTCACAGGCGTCGACCCACTCGCACGCCCCGCGCGCCCCACGGGGCACGGGAAACCCCCCAGGCGGCCGTCCGCCTCTACCGCTCTGAGCGCCACGTTGAGCGACAGGACGTACAGCAGCGGGCTCAGCGGACACCCCTGCCGCACGCCTGAGTGCAACGGCAGGGGACGCCCGCGACACCCGTTCACCTGCGGCGTCACCGTTGCCTCCGCATACAACGCCCGCACCAGCTCCACGAAGCCGGCGGGCACCCTGTGCCAGCGCAACGCACGCCACAGGAAGGCGTGGTGGACCCGGTCGAAAGCCTTCGACTGGTCCAGCTGAACCAGAAAGCCGTCCCATCGCCCTGCGCCCACCGACCAAAAGATTTCGCGGAGCAGACAGAGGGAGTCCGGCAACGCTCGACCCGGCACGGCGCTGGTCTGCGTGCGCACCACCAGCGGCGCCACCGCCCCGGCCAGCCGATCTGACAGCATGCGCGCCAGCACGCCGTAGTCAACGTTGGTGAGGGCAATGGGTCGCCAGCTGGTGGGCAGGGTCAGATCGAGACCGCCCGGCTTGCTGAAGAACAGCAACACCGAGCGGTACATGGAGGCCGGCAAGCGCACGGGAAGGGACCGCAGCATCTCCGTCGCCACCCCGCTCCCCGCTGCCCCCCTCCGCTGCCGCCGCCGCCGCCCGGGCCTGCTCATAGCAGCGGTTGAAAAGGGTTAGGGTGAGGGTGAGGGTGAGGGTGAGGGTTAGGTGAAACACTTCTTTTTTTTTTAGGTGAAACACTTCTTTTTTTATTGAAATAAAAAAACCCTTCTACATCAACCCGAACCCCTCCTAAACGGGGGGCCGGGCAAGACTGAAAATACAACAAAAACAGTTATAACAAGACACATGCCAACTCCCACCCGCCACCCCCTCCCCCACTGGCAAAATCCCACCGAAACCACCACCACCGAAACCGAAACACCACCCGCCCCTCCTTGGTCTCCCGCGGAACCCCAACAGATACCCTCACCCACCCCGCTCACCCCACACTAACCGCCCACCCGAGCCCTACGGGGTGCTTCATTGGAAGGGAAGAGGAGGAGCAAGAGGAGGAGGAGGAGGAGGAGGAGGAGGAGAAAAAATCCCGGGAGGAGAGAAGTGCGGGACAAAAAAGAAACAGGCCGCGTCCTGGGCCAAGGCCCCAGCTCCACAGAGCCCCAAGTCACAAGTCCACGCGGGGCCCGCTCCCGCTCAGGTAATGGGCGGCGTGCCGGAGGAAGACTTCCATGGCCAGAGGCGGCGCCACCGCTCGCCGGGCACGCGGCCCCGCTCCGCCGCGCAGATGACGTCCAGGCGGGCCACGACATCCTCCGCCGCCCAGGAGGCCAACCAGTCCGGCGAGACACCCCCCCGCTGCCGCTCCCGAGGCAGCTCCCGCCGCCGCTCCGCCTGGAGCACCGCCAGCACCACGTAGTTCAGCAGCCGGACGGTGCTCCAGGGCACCACCCAGAATCGGGCTCCGCCGCCGCCACCGCCACTACCATCTGCCGGGAGCCCATCCTGCGGCGAGGGGCTGGCCGTGTCCGCGGCCGTCATCTCCAGCGCCGTCCACGACCGTCCGGCCGCTCCGGCACTGCCTTCCTCAGCCGCCGTCCCGGACCCACGCTGTGGCTGCGCCGGCCGCGGCCTGCGCTGGCGCCCACACGTCCGGGATGCTGCAACGGCCCGTTCGGGAAAGGGGCGGGCCCTATGGAGAGCGCACCTGCCTCCTCTGGAAACGCGGTCCCGAGCGGCAGGCTCTGTCTGCCGCCGGCTCCCCTCTCTGGCCGCCACCTCCTCCGCCTCCTCCTCGACCCCCCCGACTGGGGACATGAAGCCGGCAGCCCCTCCTCCCGGTGTAGCGCGATCCCCAGGCTTCGACCCTGAAAGAGAAGGAGAAGGGGGAGCAGGAACAGAAGGGGCGGAGGCGCCCGCGGCCGGCTGCTGGCACCGCACGCACGGGCCGCGAAGTGGAGGGTCCAGCGCGGCCGGCTGAACGCCCGACACTACTGCCTCCCAGGGCTGCCTGAGGAGGTCTGGCCAGTCGAGGGCCTCCGCCACTGCCGCCCACACGGCACGTGCGATGCAGCACTCCACCGCGAAGTGGGCGACCGAGTCTTCCAGCGCCACTCCGCGCGCTAGGGCATCCCGCCGGCACAAGGCGCGCGGACACAAGCGTGCCACGCCCATCCGCTAGGGCCGCGCCGCCACCGCCACCTCCCCAGGGACCCGGTGGAAGAAGCGCCACCGGACCTCCCACAGGGAGTAAGGTACGCGACGGTCGCGGAACGGCTCCAGGCGCGGGTCGGGCCCGCTCTCCGGTGTGGCCGCGCCCTCCCCAACCCCCGGACCCACAACACCTCCATCCTGGAGGAGCCGCCGGTCTCGCGCTGCCCTCCACGGCCCCACGACCGCCCGCTCCAGGGCCTCCCCGTACACTTCAGCCCGCATCGTGCACCGACGCACACGGGACTCTGCCCCACCACCGCCGCCGCCGCCGCCGCCAGCGCCGCTGGACTCCGCCTGCCCACCCGCGCTTGCTCGGCCGTCCCTGGACCCCGTGCTAGGTGGAGGAGAGGGGGGCGGCTGCGGCACAGGCTGGGCCCAGAACGACTCCCGGAAGTGGGTGGCCGGGATCCCGAAGCGCCGCAGCGCCTCGGGCAGGCCTGCGAGAAAACCGGGCAGGCGCCGCTGGGCCGCCGCTGAGAGGCGGAAGGCGAGGTGGCCCTCATCCCACCACTCCTGCCCGGCCCACTCCTCCGAGCGCCAGTGCTCCAGGAACATCTCGGCCCACAATGGACCATCGGAGCACGCCCCGACAAGAGCAGGGCAGGCGGCGGCGGCAGTAGCGGCCAAGGACGAGGAGCGACTGGAAGAGGTGGGCCCCGCCCCCGCTGCTCTCCCGCACCTCCCCCTGGATGCCCGCCCCGCACAATCCGCCACACCCCGCAGTCCCACTCTACCCCTCACCGTGGCCGCACCCCCACCCAGAACCGCGGACGCCCCCCCGAAATTCTGGGTGAGGAACACGGACAACAGGGACAGCGACAGCTCGGGAACGGCCAGCCCCCCCTCCGCTACAGGCATGTGGGTGACCGCCCGCGACAGCGGGAAGCGCGCCGACCCCACAGGAAGGGGAAGAGGAGCCCGGCCATAGCTCGCTCAAAGGCCCTTGTCGGAGGGAAGACCGCCGCAAGCTAAAGCACCTGGGGCAACAGGTAGGTGCCCACGTACCAGGCTCGGTGGAAAATGCTGAGACGCCCGGCACCGGTGCGCTTCCATCGGGCCACCCGCGCCGCCCAGCACTCCGCCGCCCGGTCCCAATTCTCGCGCCAGTCGTGCGGCCCCAGGCCAAAGCGCACGCCCAGGACACGCACTGTCGTGGGAGGAGCTGTGGCGGCGGCAGCGGCGGCGGCAACCGCCCCCGCCGAGGACGGCTGACCCGCGTCTGTCGCCGGCCCCACCGCCACTGCCTGCCCCGCGTCCCACCATCCCTCCAGCGGCCATCGGTCCAGGCCCCCCCCCTGCGATGGCAGACCCCCGGCGCCGCAGGCAGATGACCCAGCTCTTCCGGGCATTCACCTCAGCGCCGGAGACACGCCCGAAGCGCCGGAACACGTCCCAAGCGACGCACGCCTCCTCCGCCGACCCCCACCAGTAGGGAGACGTCGGCGTGCGCCACGAACTTGACCGGCTCTGTCTGCCGCGCGCCTCCCGGCCGGCGCACCGGGCACAGGAAGCCCGCCAGTCGGACGTCGGCCTCGAGCGCGCGCAGCGCCACATTTAGGTACAACACGTACAGCAGCGGGCTCAACGGACACCCCTGCCGCACTCCGGAGCGCACCAGCAGGGGCCGCCCGCGGCTGCCGTTCACCTGCGGCGTCACTGTAGCCTCCGCGTACAGGAGCCGCACCATCGCCACGAACCCGGGGGGCACCCCATTCCAGCGGAGCGCCCGCCACAGGAAGGCGTGTTGGACTGTGTCGAAGGCCTTCCGCTGGTCCACCTGCACCAGGTAGCCAGCCCAGCGCCCCGCGCCCGCTGCCTCGAAGATCTCCCGCAGGAGGCAGAGCGAGTCGGGCAGGGCGCGCCCCGGCACCGCACTCGTCTGCGTGCACACCACCAGCGGTGCCACCGCCCCGGCCAAACGATCAGACAACACACGTGCCAGCATGCGGTAGTCCACGTTGGTCAGGGCAATGGGCCGCCAGCTGGTGGGCAGCGACGGGTCGAGGCCCCCCAGCTTCCCAAAAAACAGGAGGGTGGAGATGTAGAGCGATGGCGGCAAGCGCGCGGCGCCCGTGTGGGCCGCCACCCCCCGCCATCCCCGCCCCCCAAACCGCCCCCCGCCCGCCCCGCCCATCCCCGCCTCGGCATGCGCACACTGAAAGCACTCATTAAACAGTGCCGCAAGGGGAGCCGCGAGCTGCGGGGCGAACGCCTCGTAGAAAGACCACCCGAGGCCGTCCGGCCCGGGCGCCGAGCGTCGCCCGCCACCGTGGGCGATCGCTGCGCGCACCTCCGCAACGGTGATGGGCGCATCCAAGGCGCGCAAGGCACGCTCCGCGCCCTCCGTTTCTTGCCGCGAGAGCCCGGCGCCGGGGGTCGGCAGGGACGCGAAGTACTCGTCCAGGTCCATCTCCGCCACGTCCCCGCGTCCCGCAAACAGCCGCTCGTAGTAGCGCTCCATGACCCCCAGCATGCCGCGCACGTCCGTGCACAGCGGGGCAGCCACTTCATCACGCAAGGCAGCGATGAACACGGGGACGTGGACGAAAGAAACGTCCTCCCCGGCCAGCCGGCTCTCCCCTCCTTGTGCACCAACCTCCCACTCCCCCGGGCCCACCACTCCACCCCGGGTCCGGGCGCAGCGCTCCCACAGGTGCCGCCGGCGCTGCTGCCCATGGAAGCATGCGATCTCCACGCGCGCTGCCTCCAGGTCCCCAAGCATCACTGGGCGGCCCTCCCGCACCCGCACATGGCAGGCAACAAAGGTGCGCACCGCCGCTCGGTAGCGGCCGAACTCCGCATCCCGCCGCCTGCGACGCCACGCCAGGCAGAAGCGCCGGACGTCGCCCTTCACGCGCTCCCACCATGCGCCTAGACCGCCCGGCCCGCTCTCGTACAAGTCGAGGAGCGTGGCACGGTCCTCCAAGAGGCCGGCCAGCGCTACACTCAGGGCGCCATCCTCGTCCAAGGCCGTCGGGGCGAGCCGCCAGAATGGCCGCTGCGCTGCCGCCCACCCCTCGATGCTCATCTCCACCGCGAGGACCCCGTGCACCGACCACGGGGTGAGGAGGACCTTGCAGGAGCGCAGCGCCCGCCCCCCCCGGCACCCACACCCGGTCCACCCGGCTGGCCGTGCCCGCCAGGTAGCACGTGAGCAGGGGCCGTGGAGGAGGAGGGGCAGGGGCAGGACCCACAGAGGCGCCGGGGAGCCCGCCAGGCCTGGCCCGGCCGGCCGCGCCCCCCCTGCCCCCGCGCCTGCGCCACCACCCCACGCCGCACTGCCACCCCACGCCGCACCACCGCCATCACTCCCGACCCGGAGAGCCGCTCTGGAAAGAAACCCAGCTCCCCTGGCGCGGCGAGCGCCGCATCCACTAGGCCGGGGTCCCTGCGAATAGCCTCCAGTGCACGCTCCTCCGTCGACAATGGCGCAGAGGGACGCGAGGCAGCGGCGAGGAACCCTGGGCCGCCGTCGGGACAGGGGTGCGCGAAACAGATCGGCACCCTGTCCGACATCACGGCCCTGTTATTAAAGTCCCCCGCCACCAGCACGTCACGCCACGTGGCGCATGCGCACCGCAGCCGAACCCAGAGGGCCGCACGCGCAGCCGCCGACGCCGAGGCGTACACTCCCAGCAGGCGAAAATCCTGCCCTCTCCTGGCACCCGGGCCGACTGCCGCCACCCCCTCCGCTCCGACCCCGACATCCGCCCCCCGCCCCGCCCCTGCCCTTCGAGCGAAAAGTCCAACTGGACCAGCCGACCCGGGACCAACTCCAGGAACCGCAGGAGATGGAGGCCCGGACGCGCCTGCACCAGCACTCCGACCCCCGCCCGCGGCTCGTCCCCGTAGCTCCAGAAGGACGGGCCCCCTTGCCAAAGGCATTGGGCCGTGGCCCTCTGGCGCTCGGAGACGAAGGCCGTCTCCTGGAGGACAGCCAGGTCGAACCACAGGTCCTGCAGTGCGTCCAGAATCTCCTCACGGCGAACTAGCTGCCGGAGACCCCCCACGTTCCAGGTGCACACTCTCAAGGAACGGGAGGGCGACAAAAAAGGGGCAGAGGAAGAGGAGCAGGAGGGGGAGGTGGGCGATCCGCCTCGCGCCTGAGACCCATCACCTCCCCTCCCACGCGACGCCGCCCACTCACCCCCCCCGTCCCCCCCGGGCTCTGTCGTCCGCCCCGCGAAAAGGACGACGCGAGGACTCACCCGGGAACGCCGCGGGAGGCGCCCTCATCCGCAGCGACGTCCAACCTCTGTTCCGCGCTCTCTGGCGAGGACGACGGGGAGAGGACCAAAGAAAAGGATCCGGGCGTCGTCCCGTCACTTGAGGCAGACAAACCACTCCTCCTACGGCGAGACCATGCACCCACCGGCGGCCCCACTGCCTCCGATGGGTCCGGGGTGCTCTCCGATCCGACCTCCACCGCCGCCGCACCCATCACTGCTGCCGAGTCGTCCATCACAGGGGCAAAAGGGTTCGGCGTGATAGGAATCGCCGCTGATGCCACTGGCCGCGAAGCAAGCCGTTCCATACCACCGAGACTCGGAACCATATCCGCCACTGCCGGGACCCGTGGCCGGGCCGACCGTGATCGAGGCAGGAGCCACTCCTCTCGCTGCGGCAACCCTGCATCAAAAAGACTGGCGGGCCTGGGGGCACATCCCGATCCATGCCCCAACTTGGGTACTGGGGGGGCAGGAAGGGCCAAAGGCGTCACCAGGGGCTGAACAGGGAATGAACCTGGAACCGGGGAAGGGGCCCTACCGAGGGAAGGGTCAGGGAGACGGTCAGGGAGAGGGCTGCGTGCGGGGACAGGGGCCAAGCGAGGAAGAGGGGGCGGGGCAGGGCAAGGGCAGGGAACAGGGGCAGGGCTAGGAACGGGAGAAGGACCAGGAAAAAAGTCAGGGGAAGGGTCATGGGAAAAGGCAGGGAGAGTGGGGGGGAGGGAGAGGGAAGGAGCGGGAAGGGAAACGGGGGCGGGCCCGAGGCCCCTCCCCGGGCCGGGACGACTGCATCACACTCCTGTCTTCCTGAACGCCACCTACTAGGCTCGAACCCTGGGGAGGCCCCCGAGCCCCTGGGGGAGGTGGAACAACCGCCCCCACCCCCCGACGCACCTCGGCAGCACCGTCCTCTCGACAAGGACAGCAGTCGCTGCTGGACCGATCCGGCTCCGCTCGTTCCGTACGGGGCTCATGATCATCTCGGGCGGTCCCTGGACGAGAGGCCGCAGAGCGCCGCCGCGCGAGCTCCTCCCCCTGCCTGGCCAGCTGCTCCGCCCTCTGGAACCGGGCCACCGACCGCCGGTTGTGGGACGCCGAAGGGCACCACATGTATGCGTGCCCCAGCCGCATGCACAAGTTACACCGGAGGGGCGCCGCGCATGACCTGGAGAGATGGCCCCGGGCCCCGCAGTTGGAGCACAGCTGGGTCGTGCAGTCGCGGCGGCAATGATCCACCGCCCCGCAGCTGAAGCACGCCGCCGGCTGCCCCTCATACGACGTCTCCCCTCTGTCGGCCCCCAGGTAGAAAAACTTGGGGAGCCGTCGACCCACAGAGGGAAGAAAGGAGACGAGGGCACGGAAGGTGCCCGTCCAGACGCGGTCTTCATCGAGGACTTTCTCGGGCCCAGCCCGCACGGCCACGTAGTGACCCAACCAAGTGGCCACGTCCTCCGCGGTGATGACAGAGGTGCGGAAAGACACCTCCGCCTCCCGTGTGCTGTCACGGACCAGCGATCTCCAGACGAAGTCCCGAAGGACCTGCGGCCGGGCCCTGGAGAGGTCCGTCAGCCCACGATGAAAGGCCCGGTAGGCCGCATAGCTCACTAGGCACACATCCACCTCCTTGGACCCGGCCAGGTGAATCACCGCCGCCACGTCGTCCCGAGGGAACCGCAACTCGTTCCATAGGACAACCTTAACGATGAAGCGGCGGACGTCCGTCCTCGCATCCTGCCCGTTGTACCGGAAGCGGAGGACGAAACGACGGCGGGGGTCACCGTCCAGGTCATCCCCATTGATGTCCTCCGGTGGGGCGCCACCGCCATTGGACTGCTGACCACGGCCGCCACCCACTGCCAAAACACTTACGGAGGTGGGGGGAGGCGAGGAGGAACCGCCACTCGGGGCGCCCTGAGCTGCCGGACCCGCCGTCGACAAGGAGGAGAGAGCCGGACCATGGGTGCCGGCGACCGTCGCATACGACCGACCCCCCAGAACTGGGGCAGCCGGAGATGAAGATACCTGGACTGCCTGCGTCGCTGGCACTCGCACGCGGCTCGCCCTCGTACTCGGGCCCTCTTCAGGGTCGTCATCTGCCCGACGGCCGTCCTGCTCAATCGCAAGGGGCTCTGGTCTCTGGCACGGCTGGGGCACAGAGAGACTGCCCTGCCCGACCAAGGCACCTGCAGGGCCTACCGGAGGGCCCGGCCCTGGGGCCGAAACCCCCAAGTCCACGGACGGGGAGGCTACAGCCGCCACCTCCATCTCCCCCTCTGAAAAGGAGATATCCTCCAGGGGGAGACTCCACCGGGCGAGGACCTGCTGATCCTTGCGGAGCTGCTGCATCTGCTGCTGCCGTTGGCGATCGCGAACCCGCCGCGAATGACCCGGCGAGGAGGCAGGAGCCGGAGCCGGGCGGACACCCCCGCGACGCAGCGGGGAGGAGACCCGGAAGGCAACAGACTTCGGACGCTGCTGCCGCTGCTTCTTCTTCGGTGGCCGAGGCGTCCCGCCCCCGCCCCGTGCCCCCGAAGGGGTGGAAGGAAGGGGGGCCGATACCGCCCCACCCAAAGCCACCGGAGCATCATCCTGAGGTCCAGCAGCCACCAATTGGCGGTCAGTGACCACCCCCCGCTGGCGCAGGATGCGGGCACGGTTCTGCAGCGCAACCACCATGGCGTCAAGTGCGGCCGCATAATCATCCCCTGAGAGCCGGGAAGAGGGATCCCCCACCAACTCCGCCAAAGGGACTGCCCCCTCTGGCTGGCCGAGCCACTCCCGGCGAATCGCCTGGAGGACCCGGAGCAGGCCTCCCTCGTCTAGCCACACTGGCCACCGGACAGGAGTCCGGGGGTGATGAGAGACCAGCAGGTGGTCCACCGCCTGCAAAGTCAGAGACCGAGCCCGCGGGGCGGCCGCCCGGCTCGCCTCATCCCCTTGGACAATCCCCTCTGACAAAACACGAAGGAGGCCATCGGCCGCCGACTCCAGCGCCTCCAAGATCTTGGCCTGGCCGTACTTAGAGAGATCTATCGTGGGCACATCCGGCAATGGGACGTGCGCCGCCAGGGAACCCCAAAACTTAAGGAGGCGATGCCTCCCTTGCACCTCCCCCTCCACCAGGTATCCCGGCAGAGAAGACAGGGGGACATCCCTCTGCGCCATCCACTCCCGGCGAATCCGCTGCTCCCGCGACAGTGGACCAGCAGGGGGGTCCACATCCATGCGAAGGTCACGCACGTCCGGCACACTGCCGGCTCGCCTGGGTGCAAGGTCTGCCAGCGAGAAGAGAAGTGACTCCTGGGAACCGGCGTGTCCCCGCAAGGGAGAACGGTCCCCAGGCCCTTCCCAAGAACCGCGGCGCCCGGGCTGGAGGCGGGGGACAACCCCCGAATCCTCCCGGTGGGCACCTGCCACAGAAGGCCCCGCCTGCTCCTGGGAGAGGAGCTCCAAGCTCCCCGCATCCCAGAAGTACCCCCCTTCTTCTTCCCTCCAAGAGGAACCCTCCCCCGGAGGCCAGCCCCCCATGAGCTTCCGCAACCGCGATGCCCCTTCCCCAGGGGTGAAAGGCCCCTCCGCACTAGCAGGGCGCGCATCATCCTCCTCAGCGGCAACAATGGGAACCAAGAACCCCGAACCCCCAGAGGTATCCGCAAGAAGCGGTCGAGGAGATGGGGAGGCCAACCGCTGCCCTCCCACCACCGTGGCAGCCCGAAAGAACACTTCCTCAGAAAGCACAGAAGTGCTAAAGGAAGCAGGGCCTGACAAATCCCCAGCCGGAGATCCTGCAGAACAAGTCTGCAGAGACCCAACAACGCGCAGCTGAGCCTGCTCTACCAAGAGCAAATGCTGCCCCGAAACTGCTGCCTCAGATCCTGTGGAGTCACTCTCCATCAAGGCAGAAAAAAGAGCAGGAGAAACACTCCCCAAAGCTGCCGCTCCAACAGGAAGCAGCCCCCCCTCCCCCCAGTCCCCCCCAAACTGTCCCCCCCCCACTGTCCCCCCCACCTCTGGGCCAAAAAGAACAAGAGAAGAAGGTGAGGATGAGGGAGACTCTACCTCCATCTCCTGTCCTCCCTCCATCCTTAAAAAAAGAAAAAAGCCTCAAATGCAAAAAAAAAAAAAACAAAACAAAAAACCCACCCAACAAAACGAGGGAGAAACCAAACACTGAAAAAAGAGACCTAGAAGGGAGCTGGACGCCCCCCCCAAACCTGGGGGGGTGCCGCTTACCTTCACAGACTAGGGAAACCAAAAAAAACCCCAGCCAAAACCCTGCTACCACCCCAAAAACCTTAAGATTAGGAGTTCTAAAGTTAGAGCTGTAGCAGAAAAATGCCTCCTCCGCCCACTTCCTGTCAGGGTTAGGGTTAGGGTTAGGGTTGGGGTTGGGGTTGGGGGTGAGGGTGAGGGTGAGGGTGAGGGTGAGGGTCAGGGCGAGGGTCAGGGCGAGGGTCAGGGCGAGGGTCAGGGCGAGGGTCAGGGCCGGGGCCGGGGCCGGGGCCGGGGCTGGGGCCGGGGTCGGGGTTAGGGGTTAGGGGTTAGGGGTTAGGGTTAGGGTTCGGGTTAGGGGTTCGGGTTAGGGGTTCGGGTTAGGGTTAGGGTTAGGGTTAGGGTTAGGGTTAGGGTTAGGAAACAGTAAATTTTTTTTTTAGGAAACAGTAAATTTTTTTATTTATAAAAACCCTGCTACATTGTCCTCCGGCTCGCCCCTAAATACGGGCGGCCGGGTTCATAAAATGACAATAAAACGAAAAAACAACAAACCTAAAAGAAACAAAACCCATTCCAACCGGAGGACACAAACTGAAAACAAAGGCGAAATGGCCGTCTTCCCCCGGCTGCGCCGCGCCCACCAGTCCGGGGCCCAAAATTCACTGCGTCGGCTCCACTCGCTGCACCTATGTGATAGGTGCCGGCGAGGGAGCCCGCTCGCGCCACGGCCAGAGTCGTCGCCAGCGCTCCTCCGGAAGGCGACTGCGCTCCGCCTCCCGGATCCAGGCCACCCTGTCCACAATGGCCTCGGCCTCCCGGTCGGCCCAGTCCAACGGGAGCTCGCCGCCGCCACGCTCCACCCGGAGATGGCGGGTGCGCAGGAGGCACAGGACGTGAAGGACGACGGTGTTGATGAGGCGGCGCGTCGTCCACGGTAGGGCCGGGAGCCCCTGCCGCCTCTGCTGACGCCGCCGCCCTCTCTCCGCCGCCCGCGCCGCCGCTGCCACGCCGCGACCCGCCGCACCCTCCGGAGGGTGTCCGCCGTCCTCCGGCCGAGCCCCAGCGCCGTCCGAGGTGCCGGTGCCACCTCCGTCGCCGCCATCGCCGCCGAACCCTCCGCCTCCGGGCCGATCCACCGCGCCGTCGCCGTCGCCGTCGCCGTCTCCGAAGCCGCCGCCGCCGCCGCCGCCACCTCTGGCCCCCGCCGCGGGGGACGCACCCGGCCGGTGCCCGCTCCGCCCCGCGGCACCTGTGGGAGGAAGAGAGGGGGGAGGGGCAGCGGGCGGGCAAGGGGAAGGGGAAGGAGGGCCGCCAATGTGCGGCATAGGGGAGGCAGGAGAGGGAGGAGGAGGAGGAGGAGGAGGGGGTGGGGGAGGAAGAAGGAGTCGAGCGGGAGGGACAACTCCCGGAGCCAGGCCAAGGGGGGGCGCCACGTGGCCCTCCAGCCCCGAGACCACCGCCAGCCAGTGCTGGCGAGCGAGCTCCGGCCGCCCGAAGCGCCTCGCCACCGCCTCCCAGAGCGCACTCGCCTCCGGGCAGTCGGCGACGAGGTGGCGGACGGTGTCCTCCGGCGGGGGGCCGCCGTCGCCTCGTGCCGCCGCCCGCGCACACGCCGCCCGTGGACAGAGGCGCTCCGCGCCCCGCGCCCACGGCTGTGCCACCTGCTCCCTGGGCACCAGGTGGTAGAACCGCCAGCGCGCCTCCCAATACAGGTAGGGCAGCCGGCGGTCCGTAAACGGCTCCAGGGGGCCCGCCGGGCGCGCCAGGTGGGCCGGCAGCCGCCCCTCCGCCACCCGCCGGCGGCACGTCTCCCGCCACTGCCGCAGAACCGCTCGCTCCAGCCCCTCCTCGTACAGCTCCAGGGTTAGGGTTAGGGTTAGGGTTAGGGTTAGGGTTAGGGTTAGGGTTAGGGTCAGGGTCAGGGTCAGGGTCAGGGTTAGGGTTAGGGTAACACAATTTTTTTAGGATAACACAATTTTTATTAAAGAAATGAAAACCCTTCTACAATGTCAACCGACCTCCCCTAAAAACCTGGAGGCCGGGCTCATGTGGAAAACAATAAGCAAAAAGAAACTGAAAACCGGACAAAAGGTCCCAAGGCCCACCGCAGTGGGAAAAACCAGAGTCCTGCAGCCCAACGAAGAGCAGTCCACGAGCAGGTGGCGGCGTGTCACGTGATCGGCCCGTCGGCCGAGGCCGCCGTCCAGGGCCAAAGGCGGGCCCACCTGCGCCGGGGCCAGCGCGCTCGCTCCGCCTCGCAAACAATGTCCCAGCGGGCGAGGACTCCGTCGGCCACGCGGGCCGCAGACCAGTCCGGGGACGGAGTCCCGCGCTGCCGCTCGCGAGGGAGCTCGCGCCGCCTGTCCGCCTCCAGCGCCTGCAGGACCAGGAGGACCAGCAGCCGCACCGTCGACCACGGCGCCGCCCAGAAGCGCCCGAGGCGTACGCCCGGCACAGCCCGCGGCGCGGGCGCACGGGGCCCCGAGGCGCAGGCCGCCCCCGAGGACGGGGGCGCCGCACCCGGCACGCCGCCGCCCGCGCCGCCGCCGCCGCCGGGCCGCTCCCCGAGGCCCGGGCAGTCCCGCGCCGAGGGGACGAGCCCCTGCGCCGAACGCCCGTGCCGCCACCGGCCCTCCTGCACGTGACGCCCACATCGCTGCCGCTGCTGCGTCCGTGGCAGGGCGTCCCCGGCTGCCGCCGCCGCTGTCGACGGGCCCACCGCCGCCACCACCGCTGCGCTGCGTCGCGGCCCGCGGAAAGGCGGCTCCAGGTCCTCGGGCTCCATGCCCCAGGCGAGCGCGGTCCAGGGAAGGCGCAGCAAGTCCGGCCAACCCAGGCGGTCCGCCAGCTCCGCCCAGACGGCCCGCGCCACCGGGCAGTCGCGCACGAAGTGCGCCACGGAGTCCTCGCGCTCCTCGCCGAGAGGCAGCGCCTCGTCCCGGCACGCCGCCCGTGGGCAGAGCCGTGCCGCGCCTCGCAGCCACGGCGCGCCGGCCGCCACGCCCAGCGGCGCGCCATGGAAGTACCGCCAGCGCGTCTCCCAGAGGGCGTAGGGCACTCGGCGGTCCTCGAAAGGCTCGATCGGCGAGGCGACGTCCCGCGCCCCTGGGCCCCGCCGCGCCCGCCACTGCTGCAAGACGGCCCGCTCCAGCGCCTCGTAGAGCTCCCGCCGCACGGTCCGTCGCCGCCGGCTCTCCTCCTCGATGGTCGCTCCGCCACCTGCAGGGAGAGAAGGAGGGAGGGGAGAAGGGGCAGCGGGGGGGGAGGAGGGGCCGGGCCGGGGGGCGGGGCGGCAGCGGGGAGAGGAAGAGAGGGGGGAGGACAGTGTTGAGCAGGAGCAGCAGTGCGCCGCCGGGATCCCGTACCGGCGCAGCACGTCCGGCAGCGGGGAGAGGAAGTCCGGGAGGCGCTGGCGATCCTCCGCCGACAGGCGGAACGCCAGGCTGCCCCCCCGCCACCAGCACCGGCCCGCCCACTCAGTGGAGGCCCAGTGCGCCGCGAAGAGCACCGCCCACAGCGGGCCGGCCGGGCCGCCGTGCGGCGCAACGGCGACGGGCGCGCGGGGCGCGCCGCCTGCGCCCGCCGCCGCGGCCGCCGCAGCCGCCACACCGACCGCAGCCCACCCCCCCTCCAGGCAGGCGGCGGCGCCCCCGAAGTTCTGCTTGAGGAACGCCGCCCAGAGCGAGAGCCGCAGCTCCGGCAGGGCCAGCCCGCTATCCGCCACGGGCCGGTAGGCCACCGCCCGGGCCACCGGGAAGCGCGCCGCGCCCCACACGAAGCGGAAGACCATCGCCGTCGCCTCGCGGACGAAGTCCTCTGGCGGCGGGTAGACGGCGGCCAGTGGGAGCACGCGCGGGAACAGGTACGTCTTCATGTACTGCACCCGCTGGAAGAGGCCCAGGCGCCAGCGGCGCCAGCCCGCCACGCGCACGCGCCAATCCTCCTCGGCCCGCCACCAGTTCTCGCGCCAAGCGCGCGCCCCGAGCCCAAAGCGCACGCCCAGCACGCGCACGGTGCCCGCGGCGGCCGCGGCCATGCCCGCCGGCGCCGGCTCGGCCCGCAGGGCCCCCCCACCCCCGTCCCCGCCTCCATCCCCGCCTCCATCCCCGTCCCCTCCCCCGTCCCTGTCCCACCAGCCCCCCAGCGGCCAGCTGCGCAGCCCGGCGCCGCCGCCGCCGCCGCCGCCCGGCGCCTCCGCCGCCAGGGGCACCACCCAGCTCTTCGCCGCGTTCACCTGCGCCCCCGAGACGGCCTCAAACGCCGCCAGCACGCCGCGCGCCACGCACGCGCCCTCCACCGAAGGCACGAGCAGCGACACGTCGTCGGCGTGAGCCATGAACTTGAGCGGCCGCCGCCGGCCGTCGCCGAAGCGGCCCACCGGACACGGGAAGCCGCCCAGACGCTCCTCCGCCTCCAGCGCCCGCAGCGCCACGTTCAGCGAGAGGACGTAGAGGAGCGGGCTGAGCGGGCAGCCCTGCCGCACGCCGGAGCGCAGCGGGAGCGCGCGGCCGCGGCAGCCGTTGATCTGCGGCGTCACGGAGGCCGTGCCGTAGAGCGCGCGCACCAGGGCCACGAAGGCCGCGGGCACGCCATGCCAGCGCAGCGCCGCCCAGAGGAAGGGGTGGTGTACCCGGTCGAAGGCGCGGGACTGGTCCAGCTGGACCAGGAACCCGCGCCACGCGCCGGCCCCCGCGCGGCAGAAGACCTCGCGCAGCAGGCACAGCAAGTCGGCCAGGCGGCGGCCCGGCACCGCGCTGGTCTGCGTGGCCACCACCAGTGGGCCCACGGCCGCGGACAGGCGGGCGGCCATCGCCCCGGCCAAGACGCGGTAGTCCACGTTGGTCAGGGCGATGGGCCGCCAGCTCGCCGGCAGCGAGCGGTCCAGACGGCCGGGCTTCCCGAAAAACAGCAGGACGCTGCGGTACAGGGAGTCCGGGAGCACCGCGCTGCCCTGCGCGGCACGCGCCGCGCGGAAGCACCACTCGAAGAGCGCGGCCAGCGGGCCCGCCAGGAGGTCCCCGAAGGTCCGGTAGAAGGCCCAGGGCAGGCCGTCCAGCCCGGGCGCCGAGCGGCGGCGGCAGCCGCCCCGCCGGATGGCCTCCCGCACCTCCGCGACCTGCAGCGGGCGGCGCAGGGCCTCCAGGTCGGCGCGGACGGCCGCGCGCTCTGCCGCGGGGAGGTGGGCGTCCGCCGCCGGCAGGCCCGCGAAGTGCGCGTCCACGGCCGCCGGCGAGATGTCCCGCCGGCCGGCGAAGAGGGCCGCGTAGAAGCGCCCCATCACGCCCAGCATGCCCTCCGCGGAGGTCTCCATCGCACCCTCGGGCGAGTCGCGGAGGCCCTCGAAGAACGCCGGCGCGCCCGGGCACGCGGCGCTGCGGGCGCCTGCAGCGGCGGCGTCCGCGCCGGCGCCCCAGTCCCCCGGGCCGACGGGCCCGCCGGAGGCGCGCGCTTCGCGGTCCCAGAGCCGGCGCCGGCAAGCACGCCCGTGGAAGCGCGCGATCTCGGCGCGCGCCCCCTCCAGCACCCGGCCGTCGACCGGCAGGCCGTCGCGCACGCGCGCGTGGCAGCCCACGAAGGCGCCCACCGCGGCAGCGTAGCGCCGGAACTCCCGGTCCCGCGCCCGGCGGCGCCAGGCCAGGCAGAAGCCGCGCACGTCCCGCTTCACACGCTCCCACCACTGCGGCAGCCCGGACGCCCCGTAGACGTCCAGCAGCGACACGCGGTCTTCCAACAGGCGGCGCAGCGCGGCGCAGAAGGCCACGTCGCCGTCCAGCGTGGCGGCATGGAGCCGCCAGAGCGGCCGCCGCACAGGAGGAAGGGCGCCCGCCTCGACCGCCACGGAGACCAGGCCGTGCACCGACCACGGCGTGATGGACACCGTGCACGAGCGCACGGGACAGGCCCGCGGCACCCACACGCGGTCCAGGCGGCTCGCCGTGCCGGCGAGGTAGCAGGTGAGCAGCGGCGCCGCCGCCGGCGCCGCCGCCGGGCCCGCGCCCGCCGCCGCCGCCGCCGCCCCCCCACAGGCCGACAGAGGGAAGAACCGCAGGCCGTTGGGCACCGCCAGAGCCGCGTCCCGCAGGCCTCTCGTCCGGCGAATGGACTCCAGCGCGCGCTCCTCCCGCGAGAGCGGGGGAGGTGTGTGCGCGCGTGGCGCGGGCCCAGCGGGAGGGCGCGAGGGGCCCCCCGCGGAGCGCGAGGGGACCGGGCCAGAGCAGCACGGCGGGCGGGGAGGAAGGGGAAGAGGGGAGGGGGGAGGAGGAGCAGGACGCGGCGGCAGCGGCGAGCGACCGCCGCGCGGCACGGGTACGGGAGGGCCGGGGGGGTGCGACGACAGGATCGGCCGCCGGTCCGACGGGCAGGCCCGGTTGTTGAAGTCGCCGAGGACCAGCACCTCCCGCCAGGTGGTGCACAGCGGCCGCAGGCGGGCCCACAGGGCAGCCCGGGCGCGAGCCGACGAGGCCGGAGCGTAGACCCCGAGGAGGCGGAACGCGCAGGAGCACCCCGGGGGACGCCGGACGCCGCCAGAGGCCGCGGACCCCCGCAGGGCGAAGTCCAGCAGGACCAGGCGGCCCGGCTCCACCTCCACGAAGCGGTCGAGACGGAGGCCGGGACGCGCCCGGCAGAGCACGCCGACCCCCGCCCGAGAGTCCGCGCCGAAACTCCAAAAGGAGGGCCCTGCACGCCACAGGCGCTGCGCCTCTGCCCGCTGCCGCTCGGAGACGAAGCCCGTCTCCTGCAGCACCGCGAGGTCAAACGGCAGAGACCGGAGCGCCTCCAAGACCTCCGCCCGCCGGTCCGGCTGCCGGAGGCCACCCACGTTCCACGAGCAGAGGCGGAACCAGGAGCCGGAGGAGCCCGCCATCTCAGTCGGGAGCGAAACCAGCACCAGACGCGCGGTCAGCGCGGCCGCCGCGACTCCCTACCCCCGCAGACCCGGGAAGAGGAGCCCCCGGGCCGCAGCGTAGGCTGCCGAGGAGGAAGAGCGCCCGCAGGCGCGGGAGGAGGACGGGGAGGGGAGGAAGGGAGACGGAGCAGAGGAAGAGCAGGGAGGGCGAGAGGCGGAGGAGAAGGGGGGGCGGGAGGGAGAGGAGGAGAGGAACGGCCCGAGAGACGGCAGGGCGAGGCCTCCTCCGGCGGGCCCCCCAGTGAGGGACCGTCACTGCCGCTGGGCGAGAGACGGAGACAGAGGTCAAACCCCCGATCCGCCTCAGAGGAGAGGAAGGGAGAGCAGGGGGTCGAGAGGGGGGACGAAGACACGAAGGAGAGGGAGGGCCCCGGAGAGACGGGGAGGATGGGAGAAAGAACGGGGACCGGGACGGGAGCAAGGAGCGAGACTGGTGCAGAAAGAGGAGGCGGGGGAGAGCGAGGGGCAGGGCTAGGGCCTAAAGGAGGGTTAAGGTAAGAGCGGGGAATAGGTCCAGGGGTATCACCGAGGGGCAGAGGGAGGGCAGGGGCGGGAGCAGGGGCAGGGACGGGGGCAGGGCCGGGGGCCGGGGCCGGGGCCGGGGCCGGGGCCGGGGCCGGAAGAGGGGCCGCGGAAGGGGCCGGGAGAGGGGCCGGGGAAGGGGCCGGGAGAGGGGCCGGGGAAGGGGCACGGGCAGGGGCCGGGGAAGGGGCCGGGAGAGGGGCAGGGGCAGGGGCAGGGGCAGGGGCAGGGGAAGGGGCCGGGAGGGGGGCAGGGGCAGGCGCAGGGACCACCCGGGACTGTCCAGAGACAGAGACCGCACCCGCGACCGAACCCCCAGAAGGAGCCGAGGGGAGCCGCGGAGAAACGGTCCCCCCCTCAAGCGAGCCAGCCTGCTCCGGGACACGCTCGTCCCGGAGAAGACCCAGAACGGCAAAACGACTGCCGGAGGCAAACCCGTCGACCAGACCCCGGGGGCTCGGGCTCCGGCGCGCGCCCTGGCCCGCACCACCGCCTCCCGACTCTCCGACCTGCCGCCTCGCCGACCCCACCTCCACCCACCCAGCCCCCCGCTGAGCCATGGGCCCCGACGGCCGCGGAGAGGCACAGTCCCCCGAAGGGGAAGCGGGCCGCTCCCCCGCCGCGCCACGGACAGGCCCACCCGCCGGCTCCGCGGCCGGCGACCCCGCGCCCCTGCCGTCCGCCGTTGCCGATCGACGGGGAGCCGCCGCGTCCCGCTCTCGGCGCTCCGCCCGCGCACGGCCCTCCTCCGCCACGCGCTGGGCCCTGTCAAAACGGTCCGCAGAGCGCCGGTTATAATAGGACTGAGGGCACCACGCGTAGGCGTGGCCCACCTCCTGGCACAGGTTGCAGCGAATGTCACCGTGGCACGCCGAGGCGACGTGGTCGCGGGCGCCGCACCGGGCACACAGTAGGGTGGTACAGTTGCGGCGCCGGTGTGCATAGCTGCCGCAGGAAAAGCAGGCGGGCGGCTGCCCGCTGTACTGGGTCACACCCCTGTCCGCCCCCAGGTAAAAATACTTGGGCAGGGGAGGCGAGCCGGCAGGCGCACAGGCAAGGACCGCGCGGAACTGGCCGGTCCAGATCCCGACGGGATCCCGCACCTTCTCCGTGCCCTCGAGCAAGGTGCCGTAGCGGCGCAACCAGTACGCCACGTCCGGCGCGGGAACGACATGCGAACGGAAGGCCACGGTGACCGCCCGCACGTCCCCCGCGATGACGGAGTGGACCGACAGGTCCTGGAAAAGCTCCGGCTTCTCCAGCGATAGCTGGCGGCACGCCACCCCGAAAGCCTGAAAGGCCCGGAAGGAGACGAAACACACGTCCACCTCCGGGCAGCCCGGGGCCTGGATCACGGCGGCGAGCAGACCCTTCTCGAAGCGGAGCTCCCGACAGATGAGGGTCAGGACGACGTGGCGGCGCAGATCGAAGGCGCCGTCGGAGCCCCGATAGCGGAACGTGAGCACGTAGCGGCGGCGCGGGTCTGGCTCGCCATCCGGCTCCCCGGCCGCGGCGCCCTCTCCCGCCGCCGCCTCCGCACCCGCGGCCCCTCCGGCGCATGGGCCGGCCGCCCCCACGCCCACCGACAGCAGGATCTCCCCCAGCTCGTCGCTCACGTGCCCGCCAGCCCGGCCGCGCGCCACCGCCGCTGCCGCCGCGGTGGAGACAGGCCCGGCACCACGCCCTCCACCACCAGCCCGGACCGCCGACGCGTAGGAAGGCACAGAAGCGCCCCCCCTCCGCCGACCCGCGCCGTCAGCCCTGAGCGGCCGCTGAGCGGCGGCGCCTCGCCGCGCCTCCCCCTCCGCTCCGAGCCCACCGCTGGTGCCCTCCCCCGGGTCATCGGTGGCCAACCCTGCACCCGACCCCGACTGATGGGCCCCGGAGCCCGCCGCCGCCGCCTGCACCGGACCTGCAGGCGCGGGAGACGCGGGGGAACAGCACACTCCCTCCCGGGAAACGCCGGCCTCAGGCCCCGACTCCCCGCGGTGGCCCTCCGTCCCCGGAGCATCCCTGCGGGGCCGCTTCGACCCGCACCTCCCGACGGAGTCCAAGCCCTCCCCAGACCCGGCCGCCGAGCACTCCGCCGGCCTGCGGAGATTGCAGGTCTCCTGCATGGCGACCTCAAGATCGGGCTCTGCCTGCTGGCCGTCGTCCACCCCCTCCCGCGCGCTGGAAAAATCCGTGCTGGACGCGCGAGTGCGCTCCAGCCACTCAGCCCTCTCCTGCCGCCGCCGCCGCCGGTCACGGTCGCGCCTGCGGGACCGAGGGGAACGCTCTCCTGGGGACTGAGCCCCAATCGCCGCTCCCCCCGCCGCAGAGGGGCCGGCGTCCGGAGAAGACCCCGCCGCCGTCGCGGAAGCGTGGGGCGCGAGACCGGGCAGCGGGCCCGACGTCACCGCCAGCGTCGCCTCCGTCAACTGACGGTCCGGGTCAATGCCCTGGCGCGAGAGGAGGCGCGCCCGCTGGCGCAGAGCCACCGTGAGGCCGTCCAAAAGGGCCAGGTACTCGGCCCTCTCGAGAGGGACCCCGCCGCCCCCCGCAGAGTCCACGAGGGGCACCTGCGCCTCAAAGTCCACGGCGGCCCAATGGTTATGGACGTACTGGAACACACGTCCCAGGCTGCCCTCGTCCAGCCACTTGGGCCACACCGCGGGGCCTCTCGGCCGGCGTGAGACGAGCAGTCGCTCGACCAGGGCCAAGGTGAGCGAGCGCGCCCTGGCCCCCTGGGCCGCCAGCGCCTCGTCGGAGGGGAGGCCGTTCACCAGGAGTGACAGGACGGAGTCCGCCGCCCCCTCCAGCAAGTCCCAGAACTTGCGGTGGCCGAACTTGTCCAGCCGTGCCACCGCTACCTCGGGGAAGGGAAGGTGGTAGGCGAGACACCCCCACAACTTTACCAGACGCACGATGCCCCTCCCCGGCGAGTCCACAAACACTGCCCGCATGTCCTCCAACCGGGTCTCGCGCTCCCGGAGCCAAGCGGCGCGAATGGCCGACTCCCGAGAGGCCGCGCCACGTGAGGCAGGGGCGGCGGCCCGCCCCGCCCCCGGCGAGGCACGGCCACGCCGCCCGTCCACCCTTCCCTGAGACAAAGAGCAGCCGCGCAGAGGGGAGCGGTCGCGGAGCACCCCCGCACCGGCAACCCCCGCGCCAAGGGAGCGCGGGAGGCTGCCCGCACGGCGGCCAGCCGACCCCGCGCGCCCCGCCCCGGCCACGCCCAGCCCCGCGCCAACCTCCCCCTCCCCCCGACTCTGCAGCCCCTCCACAGAGCCCGAGCAGAGGGAGTTGCCCGAGGCACCCCAAGCCAGGTCCGCCCCGCCCGAGCCCCGCGAGGCCACGGACCACTCGTCCCCCGCACCGGCACCCCAAACCTCCTCCCCAGGGAGGTGCCACCACTGCTCCTGGGGGTCCACCACCGACACCCCTGCAATGGAGTAACGCGCCAAGAAAGGCACTGGCCCCGGATCGGGACCGTCCTCCGACCCCCCCACGGCCCCAGACGCACCCTGCGAGCCCCCCTCCTCACCAAGAGCATCCGGAGCCCCAGGCAAAGGCAACACGCCAGCCTGAGCCGCAGCAAGAGCCAGCAGCTCAGAGCCC